>VYZQ01049737.1:17635-27691 GCA_013400655.1 Mystacornis crossleyi
TCCAGATTCCATTTACATACTGTACTTTAGCTTTGACTTCTTTTTTTGCAACCTGTTAAATTTATTGACTATAAGCCCCTTGAGCTATTGAAGAGTATGCTGCTTACGTTAGATATCTTTTGAAAGATGCTACTGGTAGCCTGTTTTAATGTGTTTGCTCTCTCCAGATACAATTTGTCTTACATATTCATTGGTTTTTAGTGCCAAGACCAGTTTCTTCATTGTAGCTATTGTTTGGAAGTCTCGCACAGATATTAAGGTTTAGTAATTTTTCAGTGCTGCTCAAGGGATCTGAGTGTCAAATGAAATAATGTGTGGGAATTTGAGCATTGAAAACCCCTAAGCATCTGGCTCTGGAGATCTCAATTAAAAAAAAAAATAAGGGAAATAATTCAAGATGGCATGAAAGACAGTTTGGGACATCTAGGATGTTTAATATGTACAAAGTGAGCTGGCCAAAAAATACTACTTTCCATTCATTGACAATTACATTTCATTTTCATTTCAAGATTTTATATAGCCTAAAAGTCAGGGAAAATTTCATTTGCAAAATGCCAGCACATGGAGCTGGGAAAACGGAATATGTTCCCCTGCATACTGCAGATGCTTTTCCTGCTTTTTCTAGTGCTGGAGCTGACTGGAATACTGATTTCATTAAGCAAGGGCTCTGGGTGGAAAGGATCTCTTTTCAGATTAATCAGGGCTTCCAGGTGCTCAGTTTCAGAGGAGAGAGTCCAGAATCCTTTAGAGAGGTGGTTGCTTAAGGATCTTAAGGCACCCAGACCTCTCCCGTGAGGCTGGTGCGGAGTGTGGGAATGTCGTGCTGTGTATTCTGGCTGTGGCTCTGGTTCTGGCTCTCACTGACAGGAACCCCAGTCCTTCCCCACGCCCTGATGCAGAGGTGAGCTTTGGAATATCATTTGTTCCACAGTACAGCTGTTTGCGCCTTGGCTGTTCATGCTAGCTTGGAATCTGACCAGGTAGGACACCCACAGCAGCACGGATTTAACAGTACAAAGTAGAGACAGCTGGATTGGGATTTTCAGATTTATGCTGCCATAGGTATCCTGCCTAGTCATCTTAAACATTAGCTGTAATATACCTAAATTGGTAGCCAGCATGCCAAAATCCATTGTGCATCTGGGACAGAACTTGGACTTCCCTTCAGATGGTCTGCATCCTGTTCTGTGTGCAACCACTTGTGTTGGACCCTGAGGCAGATCTCTGCGGTGGAGTATTTTTATTTCTAGAAAATCCATTCCAGAAGTCAAACTCTTTCTCTCCAAGAAAGCCATGGGAGTAGACCTGAAACCCCAGGCACTGACCTGTGCCTCCAGTGAGGTACAGGTGAGATCTCTGAGGTACATCCCACATTCCATGCTCTTACCAGCTCATGCCATGCTTCCAGTTTTGCCATCCTGATATTTGTACCTTCCAAATCTATTTTTCTCAGGAACATCTATGTCCCCGACAAGTACAGAAAAAGAAAGATAATTCAGTGAACGTTTCACATGGAAAACACTAATTGTATTTTGTCTTTCAGTGAAAAAAGGTGGGGAGGTCATGGTGTCCTCAGCCCCACTTGTTGGTTTAGACCCTTTGTGACCACATCAACACGGGGGTGATCTCTCTCTACAGGGAATCCAGGAGAGCCTAAAATATTTCCATGCTGTTGTTTCACAGCACCTCAAAGCTTTCACAGGCAGAGACATTGAAACTGTTAATGAAATAAATGTGGTTTAAGTTACATTTACTCTGTAGTGAGAGTATGTGTCGTGGAAGAGGGATATATTTTGGCTTATATGTATATGTCAAGTAAATGCAATTGTCTATTCCTGAATCTTTATGGTCCCCATCATCATAATTAACTTAAGTGAAGCTGTATTTAGCTTGTATGTGACTTCAATTTGCTGCAAAGCAAATCACCAAATAAATCAATAATTTACAACCTAACAAACAGTGCAGAGTTTTCCAAAAGGAAAAAAACAACAAACAAACAGGCCATTATGCCTAGGCTTTTCTGAATGCAGCACTGCTCCTTGCCTTGCTTCTCTGAGAGAAATGTGACAATTTTCAACACCAGACATTTTCACTCAAGCAAGCAGGAATCATGTAAAACCAAACAAATAATGACATGAAACAAAGCTTTGATTAGGAGCTTGTGAATAATGATCCTTTTCGCATATTCAATGTCTAGGATGTTTTACATATTTTACATTTAGAATATATCAAGCAAGTTCCCCCAATTAGAATCTGGTATCAAGAGAAACACATTTTATTAGACAGGGAGCGTGTCAGGGCTTGGTGCCAATGGGCTGCAACGAGTTATGTTGCAAACACATCCAACACCCACATTTGGAGAAGTGCAAGAGTGAACATGTTTCTTATTTTCCTCTTTCCTGCTCTGTTTTCCTACAAAATTGTAAGAGGCAAGTGCAAGTTATCTCTTGGTTCCTACATAGAAAAAAAAAGGTGAAAGGAATTTTCCATGGCATAAATAAATCACAGGTTTACATTGTTGAAAATTGCTATTGGGCTTGGATGCTTTTGTACAAGTCATTTCTATGGAAACTGTATTAATTGGCTGCATTTCTCTTGTGGGGGTAGGTAATACTCAGTGAACTCAAAAGGTGGAGAAAAACAATTTTGATATGTGTTGAATTAGTTGGTGTTTTTTGTTGCCAGGAATGTAGCAGGGACCAAAAGCATAACTAAAGTCTGAAACTTGGGGATACTTAGAATTAAGAGAACATCCATGGGTGAATTATTTGAAATGAGTTTGGGACCAGGGGCTGTTAATCCCAGTTTCAGAAAGGAATAAAACTCTCTCATGTTTCACAGTGTGAGCCACATATTTTCCTGATGAATATTGGAAAGGTATTCTAACTGTACCCATCTAATTCCACATTTTTCATGGGGATTTGGCACCTCACTCTGGAAGTTCTAGGGCTGTCTAGCAGTGGAGAATAGTTACTGGAAGAGATGAACCACTACCCTACTATGTCCCTTCCCTGGAGGAAGGATTTTATTCAGCTTCTGCACATTACTGGTCTCTACTTTTTGTGTAATTCTCAACATATTTGCTGCAAAAAACTATTTAGCCTATATCTGTGATCCTATTTCATTTATTGTGAGGTCACATGTGGTATTACGGTAATCACTGTACTTTTAAGATATAAATATTTTACAGAGGATCAATGCAAAATTATATTGACATGTGTCTATAAGCAGTGAAAAGATATCTTTTAGAATACCACATTTTAATTGTTTTCTGCACTATACATCAACATTAAGAAAACTTGTGATTGCATGCAACCTCCTGAAGTCAGAAGTAGGAATATAATTACATATCAAAAGCTGAAAATTTTAAAGATTAAAATTACATTGTATTTCCATAGATAGAGGTGCTTGTATTTCATTAACTAAAATGACTTTCCTGTTTCTCAGCACTTCAGGAAAGAAATTATTTTTGCATTTGTTTTGGGATGAATGAATATAATCCCAAGTCTTTTATTTGCATCAGTGTGCAACGTGCCATTTTCTCAAATGAGTGCTGGGTGTATTTTTAGAGCAGACACAGAAGTGTGTCTGATTACCTCACCATTTCTTTGTACCCAGCATAGATGGAGGCGAATTAGAACTCATCAGCAGGAGAGGATTTTGTTTTCTTCCCAACCAAAGAATCAAAGAATCCCAGAGCCCAATTTAAACTATTCAGACTGAAAATAGATGGAATTTTTTTTCTTCCTGATTCCAGTAAATACTTGTGTATTACTTAGAGTGAGATTCTTTCAGGAGAGATGCTGGAAGCTGTAAACACCCATGTTGAAGATAGTGCTCAGTAACCAGTCTCAGGCCTTTCATGCAGCTGGAAGATTTGCTGAGCACGGCTGTGAGAAAATAGTATTTGCAAAAGCCCAGGTATAAGGCAAAAAGCCCAGTTATACAGGCAAAAGAGTCTATTTGCTAATACACCTTCTTTCTGTTTAGAGACCTACAGTACATTCCCAGTGTGTGCCGGCGCAGTTCCACCTGCAGACAAAACACTTTAAATGTGAACAAGGTGAACAAAGGCTAATTAATTAGGCTGTATGTCTGAGAGCATTAAAGTTTGGTGTTCCTTATCCCTCCTGGGGTGCAGGTTACTGATACTGAGAGATTTAGTTCCTGACTCTGCAATTTTAATTCCTGTTGTGTACATGACGCTAACTCTCGTCCTTGACTGCCTCAAGCAAAGAGAGTTTGAAGAAAGTCAAAGGAAGCAGCTGGAATCACCTTAGTGCTGGCAGCAGGCAGCATGGGGCAAACTGCTCTGAATGCTCCATAAAGTGAGATTTGGGTACACGCAGCATTTGGTGTCCTGCTACCTTGCACCAGCCCCTCACTAACCAGGACCTGGGCAGGAGACACAGAAGAAGGTTGCGCCTGGTTTCTGCTGATGGTCATGATAAGCTTGATGCTTTCCAACATTTTATATCAGAAGTCTTTTGCCTGGAAAAATTGTGGGCGTGTCTAATTAAAAAGTGATAACACTTCCCAAGACCTTGTTTTCTATTGCAGAGGCCTTGCCCATGGTAATAGTTGCTATTATCTGTCACAGTTCACTGAAATCCTCATTTCCAGGGGTAACACACAGATCCAGACAACACTTTTGCAAGAAAGCATTCCTTTCCTTTGGCATGTGGTGTAAGAGGAGAGAGAGACAGGGACGGGAAAATAAATGAGTGGATAAGATTACTCTTCTAGAAAGCCAAGATGTGGGTCACATCTTTGGTGTGACTTGAACAGGGCAGGGATCATAGAATCACAGAATCGTTGAATCACTGAATCAGAGTAGCAGAGAATCAGAGAATTACAGAATCATAGAATGGTTTGGGGTGGAAGGGACTTTCAAGGTTATCCAGTCCAACCCCCTCGAATGAGTGGGAACACCTTCCACTGGATCAGGATGCTCAGAGCCCTGACCAAGCTGCTTCCCACGTTTCTGGGGATGGGGTAGCCACCACCTCTCTGGGCAACCGGTACTGCCCTCATTTTGAGGTGAGGATGTGAAACTCCAGCTCCTGCCTTCTGGTCATCTTCCATCTCCCCTTGGCTATGTTAGGATGGTAATATGTCATGCTTATTTTTTGTAACTGATTGGCTGATTTTTGGGTAAGGGTTTGGGTTTTTTTGAGATGTCAGCTTCTTGACACAGACAAGAAGTATTTTGTATCTTTAATAACTGTTGCAAGCAGGAAATTCTGCTGCCTCACCGTGGCAACCTCACTTACCAGAACATCTGCGTATTCTCTGTGTCATTTCTGTAGTGTAATGGATATTTCTGTGTGACACATACAACAGTTGTTGCTACTTTTTTGCAGCTGTGTGAAGCTCCCATTTGACATATGTTTCTGTGGAATTAGCTAAATTGTGCAGCGAACAGATTCTCTGTTTCTGCTCAGTGTAGCAGGGAAGGTAAAGGTCATCCCCAGCACAGGACACGGGGAGGAGTGGTCACTCCTCCGAGCTGCTTCTGGAGCTTCGCTGATGGTGTCTGGTGAAGCAAATCTGCTGCAAATTACAGCGTGTGGTTATAGATCAATTTATGCTCCTGCCTGCTGCCAACAATGTGCTGTGCACGAATGGAGCTAACTCGGTAAACATGCACTCTAGTAACTGAAAATAACCAAGTGTTGTTGAAAGGAATAATTAATTAATGTTTGTAAAGCACTTAGAAACTGAAAAGCACTTTATTAGTGCTAAGTGTTCAGGGGCCTGGTTTTCTCATCAGAAGTAACGTTCTTGTCTTTGTTAGTCTTTAACCAAACAAAACATTAAGGGTATAAAGCCTTTGTGTCTTATATCCTCAGTCAGGTGTTTTTGTGCCTGGCAGACATGAGGATGCAGTAAGTAAACAAGAAGAAACTATAAATGGGCTGAATCAGCTCATTTCCACTGATGCCAGCAGAATCAAGTTGATTTACATTAGCTGAAGATCAGCAAAGGAGAATCCAAAGCACAGCTCCTCTTCTTGATGTCAGGCTCAGCCAGAGCCAGTGACGGGTTTATTCTCTGCAGCTCCTGCCTTTCTGATCCCAGCTGCCAGGAACAAGCACAAAACTATATTAGGGTGTGGAGGTCAGCCCCTGGGGGGATGACTTGGGAGTGGGAGCATGGGTCAGGTTACACGGGGCTGCCAGGACACCTGATGCTATTGTACCTAAACCTGTTTCTCATTGGTCATTTCAAATGTAACCCCGCCCTGGTAATGCTGTACTTAGAGGGGTGTGGAGGTGATCCTTGGGAGCTCTCTGGACAGTCTGTGCTAGGCCCAGCCACGAGGCTGTGAGGAAATAAAGAACATCTCTGAATATCTACAATGAATATTGTCCTCTGATTCTTTCTACGGGCCGAAGCTGTCTGCCAGGGAAGGTTGCAGGCCAACCCCACTGCAACATTAGGGGACAGGGTTCCCAGGGCAGTGAGGCCGACAAACTGGACGGCTCAGATTTGCTCCCTGGGGCAGGCAGCACGTAAATGAACAGCCTCTTGGTAGAGAGATGGAATCCTGTTTACCACCTGTGCCATGCAGGGCTGAAAGGGGACACCTATGGCTGACCCTGTTCCAGAGCTCAGGAACATGGAGAATGAGAATCTCTGCCTTTATTGCCAAAGTGCCTTAGCTTGCTCAAAACAACTCCAGATCTCCCTAATGCAGAAGTCACGGAATAAGAGTGGATTTACTCAGAAGGGTAAGAGGACTATAAGCCACCCAGAACAGAACCATCTGGGGAGATGTGGATGATCCTGGGAATCTGATACAGGGCCCAGCAGCCCTCAGCTCCTGCCACGTGCAGAGTGTGGCATCACATCTTCTCTGCAGCCATCCAGGGGCTGCTCTGCTCCTCCAGGAAGGTGCAGTCCACAGTCAACATTCCCATCTGCTTAAGAGGGTACTCATCTGTATTTCACTCTCTATAAATAGTACCTAGATCAGAAGCTGTGGGAGCAGGAGAAGGGAAAGGAGAGGGGAGACAATCTTGTGGAGCACAAGGAGCTGCAGGAAAGGGTTTAAGACTAATTGGCCAGAGAGCACAGGGAAAAGCACCAGCCTGTTCATCACAGCACATGCTTTTAGAGATTTTCGTTTTTGTATCCCTTTACCTTACAAGTTTCCATTCTTCCGCCAGAATTTTTCAGGCTAAATTTGATTATATTGGGCATCTGTTCCATATTTATGAATATCCAGGACCTCAGTTGCTCTACTGAACTTCCAAATGAATGAAAAACCAGATGATGTGCTCTTTTATGGTGCATGAGCAGTATGCCCACATATGCATCACACGTAGCCACTGGCAAGAGTGCTGGGAGAGGGAATCCAGTCTTTGATCACTTGGGTGTTTCTTCTCACAGGAGATCAGTAACCCTTTTTTTTCTTCTGGATTAATTGGCAGAGTAAGAAATGTTACCTGCCAAGAAAATCCAATTATTCAGTCCTTGCTGGTCTTGAATAAATCTCCATGGCTGATAAAGAGTCGCAGTTAGAGAGAATCAAACTAAGCCATCAGGACACTAGATATTCTGTTTTTNCACCAGGACACCAGATATTCTGTTTTTTCAATCTCTGCACCAGCCTAGGGCAGACTCTGTTTGGCTCACTGCAGTTGAAGTGCTGGAATACAGTGTGCCAGAATACCCCTTCGCAGTGTTTTTGGAAGAGCTAAGCATTACTAGGATTGGTTAATAGTTATCTTTGTAATTAGCCATCTGTTATAGATCCATTTATTGAATCTGAGAGGGGACAGAACCCTTGCATATTCTGCTTGCTCCTCACTTTGCTTGAGCTCACCATAGAGAGCTTTGTGTAAAACCCATAAAGAACCAAAAAAAATGCTTCTTTTAAAGAGAAAAAAATCTGGTGGTCTTATGAATAGTAAAAGTCGTAATAATTTGTCTTCATCAAGAGCACAGGCTTAGGAGCACTGGATAATTTTTTTTGGAAGTTGGAATAAAAAATTGAGAGGTCTCTCAGAGGTCCAGGCAAGATTGTGGAGCTGCTCACTTGTTATCCAGTAACCTCCTGCCCCACATATCCATAGCTATGGATGGGAAAACTCAGTATCAAATCCTTACATACCCTGTGCCTATAATAAGCAAAATTATCCAAGGTAAGAAATTTAAGAGAGCCAAAGGCTTTGTTTCTGTAGATTTCTGAATCCAGAGGCCAGAGCTGAGGTGATTTGGGTGAAACAGCCAAAGAATGCAATACAGGTAAATGACCCAACAGAAAGTTCCACAGATGTCAAGGCAGAAGGTGAATATGTGATAATTAATTCTTTCTCCTGCATTATGTGCTGCTAATTGACTTGGCAGCAGCACCATCACTGTGATTCACTGGCTCATGGATTTTAGGCCAGAAGCAACAACGATGATGGTCTGGTCCTACTGTCTGCAAAGCAAAACCCACAGAACCTCACCCAGTGGTTTCTACACCAGCCCTCAAAATTCTGCTTTAATTACCATTTTTATTGAAAACCAATGCTTATTAACAGACTATTCAATATAAAATGCACCAAGTACTTGGGTAAGTAGCTCTAAAGGTATTTTTTTTTTTTAATTTGCAGCTTATTTTTGGTATCATATTTACACTGATATTTCCATACGATTCTATTTCTTTTTTTGTCTAAATGAACCCCAGAAAATTAAGAAAACAGACAAAAATTTTGTTGTGTTTTTTTTTTTTTTTTGAGTTAAAGGTATGTGTAGCGTTTATGGTAATCTTCCTACTATATTAGTAATATCTTTAATGTATCATTGAAGTTTTTTTCTTATTTCTATCCTCTCTCACACTTCTCACTCCTTTCATTACCCACCAAAACCCCACAAAAACCAAACGGAAACCAAATAGGACAGAAAATTAAAAAAGGGGAAGAAGTGGCAGACAAAATCCATAATTCAACAGAGGAACTTAAAAATATGCAGGATGTTCCTGGACACATTTAATGAGACAGGGAAATACTGACATTCCTACAGTCCTGGAAAAATATGGGCTTTTTTTGGTTTATGATCCCAACTGTTCCCTCCAGTACATCTCTCTCCTCTTTTTGTTCCCCAATATTCCGGTTGAGTCCAAGTTCTCTGATTTGTAGAGCATGTGAGGATTTTTTAGGTAGCTGACATCAGTGACAACCCAGTGACACAGCCAGGTGGTGTACCTCTGCTCTCTTGCAGGAGTTGAATTTGCCCCCTTTTCCAGACAAATATCAACAAGTCAGCGGTGCTATAGGATCTGTGCCCCCTCTCACACCAGCTCTGAGTATTCTGAGACAAACATTTGCCATTCTCTGCTCCTCTGGGTATCCTTTTATCCCACAGAATAATTTCACTGATTTAAACAGGAACTGAAGTACCCCAAAATGAGACAAATTCTGGCACACCTTTTGTCATTGAGCAAATCCTTATCTTGTGAAGGAGAAAGTGTCAAAAAGACTGAATAAATGTCTTGCTGAAGCTGATGCTGTCCATGAAATTTCTATGAGTTACTTTTGATATATTTGCACAACTTACAAGAAAAATTCATCAAAACATGAGAATGTTTAATCCGAGGTATTCTCAGTGAATGAAATGGAACAGTTTAGCTCTCAAGTAGTTATGATACAGGTATCTAGGTGAGCCAGTAGTCACAAAGATGTTATTTCCTTCTTATCTCATGGTCATATCACATATCTGTCTCATCTGTAAATAGAATATTAACCACCATGCACTTTCAGAAGTTGGGAGAAAACACGGTGAGTTCTCAAAGGTGCAAGTGGACTAGTTTGTGTTTATAAGCCACCAAACTGATGTGATTAAACAGTTACTTNATTAAATTACCCTGAACAAGCTCCAAGTCCCTGTCCTTCTCTGAGGCCAATTGTGAATATGACCATAATACACTCTCTAAAACATATTTCAGAAAGTAAATAATCTCTAAACCTGGAAGAATACCACTGCAGTCTTCCAAGAATAAGCAAATGAACTTGGTTCCTTGTCTCAAGATACATCACTTCTTTTTTTACACCTCCCATTTCCTCT
>VYZQ01049737.1:36597-57481 GCA_013400655.1 Mystacornis crossleyi
AGGATCTAGCATTGTATTATAAATTCCAGACAGGCAAGAAAAGTAATCCATATTACTGGACAATCTGCTACCCTTACCTCCTGCAGATCCAGACCTTTTTACCTATAGCTTGGGAAAGTATTATTTTAAAAGTATGAAAGGAAAAGTGCCTTATTACGTAGTTGGTTCTACCATGCTGAATGAAAGACATACCAAATACCAGGACAAATTGAATTTCAAAATAACCTTTCAGATATGCAGATATTCTTCTGGGCCAAGAGGATGTCGAAATGGTTCAGGTTTCATTCTGCAATGCAGAACCCAGCACAGACTCATGTACCCCACGTTCTGTGGTGTCACTTCATCACTGTCTTGATGTGGGTAATGCTGTGTCTCTACAATACACTGTGATGACCTCAGAGGAGACAGTCCCAGCTGTAAGGTAGGACACATCCTCATGAAAATCATTCTCCAGGTGCTCAGCATTCCCATAGGGTACTATATATATTACCCTATCACCCCTTTGTGACTCAGGAGTGCTCATTTATTTGTTTCACCTTGTCCATGACACCTCACTTGGCCCACACTGAAACTAATGGAAAGTTTTTCTGTCCTTTATGAGGGAATTGAGTCAGACTCAGCTGGAAGATAAAATGAAGTTCAGATTCAAAGATGTTGAGGATAGGAGCATAAAAGTCCTTGGTTAGAAGATAGTTTGAAACTTCTTCTTCCATTGCAGCATTAGTTGTATGTTGAAATACAACTATTTTGCCATTCTCTTCCAGATTGTTGAGCTCTTCATCATCTCATTTTCAAATACTGTAGCCTTAATACAGGTACTGAATCCTGCTTTTCGACCTTTTAGCAGGAATCCTTGTAAGTGTCACTAAAATATAAAGAAAGCACAATTTCTCTGAGCAAGTGGTGATGAAGGTGTGCTGCCTTGGAAAAAAAATAGCATTTTCTGTGTGTATTGTCACTTTTGAGCCCCCTCTTGGTGATCTCTCTTTGTTTCACAGAAGGATGGTATTAGTAGCCGGGAGCAATCTCTATGTGCCCTTTCAACCAGAAACACTTCTTGATTTGTATACTTATATAGCACAGGCCAAGCTGAAGTGAGAATTTATTTCCTGAAGAAAACAGATTTAATGTGAAAGGTGATCCTCAAAAGTTTCACAGTTCCAGTTGCCTTGGATAAGCACCAAGAAAGGCAGCTGCTGCTCCGAGTGAGTCTCCCACGTCCCTGAGAGCTGCACACCACAGACGAGGTGGGGGAATGTTCTCTACACAGGCCCCTCTTTTCAAGGACAATGCACATATTAGAAGTACTAAAGAAGGATTAAAATGAGAACCATTAAATCCAGGCTTTCAGGTCCTCATTCTACATTGCATTGTGGCTCAGAAATCTGCCCAGCAGAGCCTTCAGCTCCTCACTAATTATGTTCTCCCTGCCTGCCTTTAACTTTGCAATCCTCTGATTCTCATAACCCCAGACACTTCACTGTGTTTATAGAAAAACAGAAAAAAAGAAATAAAGAAACAATGTTAGCAAAATATTCACCATCTTTTAGAGCACTAAAAAAATTACGGCAATAAGAATGTTTATTGAAAATTTAAGACTGTTTATACATTTGTTCTTAAATTAATGAGTGCAAAAATAGAAGGAGGACAGAGTGAGTAAGTAGCTTATTGTTTGGAGTGCCGAGAGCTGCCCAAAAGGATGTTCTACTGAGAATACTCTCCAACGTGAAAAAGAGGCTCACAGGCAAACAGCTATTATCTCAAGTAATCTTCAGCAAAGAGGATATGTCTATGAAATAATTTTTGGAGACCTTGGGTAATTCGATACCTAAACCTCTTTTCACCAGCCTATTATATCAGAAAAGAAATGTTCATAAACCCTTTTGAAATACCATTCTTTCAAAACAGACGTGCACTAAAATGTGTGCAATATGGTGAATGAAGGATGGGTTAGTGTGTGACCTAATGATGAGATGAACAAAAGGGGGGAAAAACATTGCACCACCTTTCTGCAAGTTCCATTTATCCATGAAATAACAATTGCATTCATATTTGCATTCCCATTACACAGAATTGCTATCTTCTGACTTACCAGCACAATAGTATTGTTTTATTTATTTAAACTGGATGGTTTTCTTTCCATGGTGTGACCAGTTGTGAGAAAAATAGGATTAAATAATGTGAACATTTCACAGTAAATAAATTGCATTGATACAACAATATAAAAGCTGTGCTCAGCAGTTTCTCTAGGACAAGGTCTGTTCTAGAAGTATGCATCCAGCTTTCTAAACACTTGAAGAACTATAAAGGTTATATCTTCCTGTATGAAATAATACAAAATACATTGAATTTCCTCTTAGGATTCTGTTTACTCACATCTCCCCATTAAAAATGTTACATATTTAATTGGGTGCTTTCGAGCAGAATATTTCTGTCTCTCTATTTCTTGCTCATATTCACTACTGCAGGCTTCTCTGTAAAATCTTGCAGTGACTAAGGACTACCCAAGGGATAGGAAGGCACAGCCATTGGCTCAGTTTCAAATTCACTCTATGCAGACATCACTCAACACCCCCAAAAAGAAAGAAAAATGAGAAAGGATTCAGAAAGATTCTTTAGGTGTTAGATATGTTGACTTGATTGCCCGTCAGACTTAGTGTTCTCTGTGCAGAATGCCATCTCCTCTGTGGGTTCTTCACCAGGACAAATGCTCTTCGCTCCACTTCTTTGAGCTGTCAGAGACAATGGAGCTTCCTCCCTCATTGGTCTTCTCTGGTCACTGGATACCCACAGGCTCTCTTAAGAAAACCCTTTTGGTAGTTTGCTGAGGAAGCAGTCAGTGGAACCTCTGCTTCCACCTCCTAAGCAGGTGCTGTTCAAAGAAGGAACACTAAATACGCAACAGTGTCTCCCTTCCCAGTGATGTTTGCAGCATTCTGAAGCTGAGGACGCGCTCAGCTGGAGTCATGGCTGCTGTTCCCAGCGGACCGTGCTGTGAACTGACAACACTGCTACTCTATGGCCGTGGATTTGTTACAGCAGAGTCGAGGGCAGGGCCTTGTGCCAGGAGAGCCCTTCCATAATGTGTTCCCTTGACTCCTGATTCCTGTTTCTCCTGCAGTGCTTCCAGTCCATGGCTGAGTCAGTCATTGCTGGTGTTTTGCTGGCAATAAATCTGTGCAAACCCCATCCTCCCCAGCAATGACAGTGTCCATCAGAGCGGGGCAGTGAAGTATTTTGTTGGCACTCGAACTTGTTTGGCCTTTGTGAGACAATGAATTTTTTAGAAACTGCTTAAAGAATTATTTTAGTATTGTGAGGTTCATAGAAACCTCAATCCAGGTTCATAGAAACCTGGATTCCCTTGATAAGAATGAAAAATTCTTGAAGGAAAAAAAACAGTGAGGTCATGTCTTAGTTTGAAGGGTAGCAAAACCAAAATGAAAATAAAAACACTTCCCTTCTTTTAATGCTCCCAGTTGTCCTCTTTCACCTTGACTACTTTGTAACAACTGCAATGCTTCTATTTCTGATCCAGTATGAAGGAAAAAGAAAAGCCTCTTGAAAATGTAGTGCTTGAAGATGGATAAGCACATATTTTTCTTTGGAAATTACTTAATTATTCATATGTGCATAAAAGTACCTCAAACACTTAAGTTAGAAAAAAACCCAAACCATTTTGGTTTTAACTCTTTGTATTATTCATTGCAACGGGTAGTTTAGGATGGCAAACTCAAACATTTAAACTTGTTATGAACTTATGTACATAAAATGTTACCTACAGAGATATATAAGTATAACAGTATTTTATTTTAAAGCATTTGTGGTGAACTCTTTTTTTATAGATAATACTTATACCAATTGAAACTGTAAAATAATTAATATTTTAAGTCAAGCCATTTCTGACTTTTTTTTCAGAATCTATTTCTGCATGCCTCCACAAGCATCTGAAGCATGGAGTCATAATCAAAATTTGTGGCAGAAAGGGATGGAAATCATTCCTATATTTTGTCTCTCAACAAAAAAGCACACATACATTCTACACCTCCCATTTTTACAGTGCACACACACTGAAATACTCTCTTTTCTTTCTTTAGAGGCACACTTTACATGGTGTATATATGCAGGGTGAAATAAATGAATAAATTGAATGAAAAATACTGTAGCTATATTTGTATTTATCTTTAGCAAGACAACTACAGCCTGCATCCTCTGCTGATGACAATTAGAATGAAAGAGTAGAAATTATAGCAAACAAAAAACTTCTCACGCATTATGCATGAGCATTGAGCTGATTTTATTCTAATGTTCCACGACATCCACACAGCAGTCAGAAAGCTTGAAATGATTAAGCATAACAAAGATCTAAATATTAATTTTTCTTTTCATGCCGCTGGTAAATTATAACCTTAAAAGCATCATGATTTCATTGGTGCTACTATCTGATGTTCATAAAGAAACTGAGGAATTTAGCCTCCAGTGTTAATTATATATGATCTTTAATTCTATTTTTGTGCATAAAAATAGAAGCCTTGCATCACCTCTTCTCCAAGGGTGAAAAGCAGAATCTCCTCTGGTATTGTCCTTAAATATCACTTAAAGCAGAATGGATGCTTGAGCAGCCCCTGCAGCTGTGTAAGGGATGGTTCTGTTTCCATTAAAGCTCCTGTAACTGTGATAAGCATGCTCAGGTGTGGATCTGGCCTCCAGTTTTTTAGCAAGAAGTAACTACAACACAGCAAAGGTTGTAAAGCATTCACTTTGAAAATCTGAGACTTTTGGCAACAAACACTTTTTCTCCCTGTCGCAGTATCCTCCTGCCTGATGACTCTTCTGCTGACAGAAAACTAAATATTGAACAGCCCTTCAAGGGATTTGGCTCTTTACTTCTGAGCTTTTCAAAGAAACTGATAAAATGTCTAATTATTTGAATAATCAAGGCAAGGAATATTTGATCACCAACATCAAAGACGAAGCCATAATTCAAGAGCTGAGGTATAAGCTTAATATTGCATTACTCATAACACAAAGAAAGTTATAATTTCCTTGAAAATGTGTTTTTTAAAGGTCTTATGGAACAGTGGAATGGAGAAATACTGGGCATTAATTTATATATATTTATTTAATTATCCAAAACTTGCCATTGTGTCATTTGTCAAGCTGTTAGATGAAAGCAATCATGGTCAGTTAAGGACAATAACCTCAAACTTGGACACACTTNATTATATTTCTTATTCCTATTATTTATAATAATCCAGGCATGGAGGTTGGATTATCTGTTTAGTGTCAATGAA
The DNA here is from genome assembly GCA_013400655.1 of Mystacornis crossleyi. Classification (NCBI taxonomy): domain Eukaryota; kingdom Metazoa; phylum Chordata; class Aves; order Passeriformes; family Timaliidae; genus Mystacornis; species Mystacornis crossleyi. The sequence continues at coordinate 41,892 of VYZQ01049737.1, forward strand.
GTAATTCTGTTTGTGTTTCTGACTGAGATACACTGAAAAGTGACTGTGGAACATTATCAATCCCACTACCTCGTAGTTCCTACTTGCCTTTCTCTTCCCAGCATCCTAAAGACAAACCAATTTAGTCCTAATCCCCCTTTTCCCACATCACCCCTCAAGGTTCAGCATCACAGCTAGCACTGATCATTAAAAAATACACTTTGACTTTGATGTGGCCTAACGCTCAGACTGGAGCCAGCTGGGAAACAAAGCAGCCATTTCTATTTTAATTTTTCAAACACACCTTAAGCAGTTTGGGGCCCTTCCATCGAGAGCAGTTGCTGCCTAGAGAGCCCCTGTCAACGTTATGAAGCTCTGTACATTTACCTGCCATGACAAGTTGTTCATATCAAGATGCCAGGTTGTTTTGGTTGCAGATAATTAAAACTATTAACTACTATCTATCAAGATATAGGGAACTGCAAATGCAGAAAGGCCACTTAATAGAGCCTGGGCTAACTGAGGAATGTGGGTTTGAACCCTTTCCTCCCTTCCTCAGTCTGGAATAAATTTTCTGGAACAAATCCTGATCACAAAAGACCAAACACTGGCTCGCTCAGGTATGTCCAGGCACAGGGTTTCAGGCCTGGGTTTGCCACCCACCCCCTTTACTGAGGCACAACAGTGCACAGTGAGAGCAACACTGCCCAGAGAGAGCCCAGCAACATGCTGAGAGCTCCAAATCCAGTTCCCAGCCCCTCTTTTTACACATTCAATCACTTTCATGTTCATTTTGCTGTGTGTTTCCACTGATTAGATCTCAAGTCATGCATCCTCTGCTCACAGTTAATCTCTGTCATTGGTTAGATCATGAGTACACCAAGCATGACTCTGAGCTTCATTTATTCACAGAAATGTTATGTATTTTCAGCAATACATTTGAATGTTTTCTGGTGTGAATGTCCTCCCTGTGCAGTGCTCAGGTGTCTGAGTGATTGCCAGTGCTCTTGAGTGGACTGCAGACATTCTGCTTATTAATCTGAGTAACTGCTCACCACTCATATTCTCAAGAACCCCATCACTTCTGCTGCACAGCAACAATATTTAGGCTTTCTACTTTCTGAAAAGCATGTAGCAATATTTCACACCATGTAGTAACCCAGATTCTCAGGCAGAAAACACAGCTAATCAGCTGCAGTTGTCAGTTAAAAAAAATCCCAAACCAAAAACTTTTGCGTTTAAAAGTGACTTGTGATCATTTCGTTTGAATAAATTTTAACTGAAATGAAAATTCATAGCCCCTCTGAGAAGATAAATCTTCCCAAACCTTCTAAAAATTTACAGTTAGACAAAGAAAGCGAGATCATTGCCTCATTGCCTTTAGAGACATTAGGACTCTGGACTGTGGCAGTGTCATTTGGCTACCACACCTTTCCTAAAATGAATGAGATAGAAGGAAAAAGGCCACTTGTGTTATGTTGACCTCATTTTCAGCTAAAAGAACAAAATATTGTATGGTTTTCCTCGCAATTATTAGATCTACAATGAATAAATTATCCAAGTGGAAGGATAAGGAGATTAAAGGAGGTTTATTTACTCAAAGAACTCTCCAATTCTTTGATAGTGGAATTCTTCATTGTAAAAAAAAAACAAAAAAAAAACACCTTCATCTGAGGAACAAAAGCTCAAAATGACGATATTCACTAGCAGAGACAAAATTTACTTTAAAAAAGGCAACACAATTACTATTGAGATTTCTGCTGTTAAGAAATAATTGCAAATTGTACTTGTGCCTGGACCTCCACTTGGAGATCAAAGACCAACTGTAATAAGAAATTATCTCTTATAAAGAAGAGGCCCCATTCTAAGGAACGCCTAAAATAAAAATGGGCACCCAGACAAAATGTGTGTACAGTCAACTATCCAGGCAGCAAGAGCAACCCTGGAGCTCCTCACAGAGCTGCAGCTATTCTCTTTTATCTTACCATACCTTAAAAGCAGCTCTTCTTCCTGTCTGTGCCAGCTGTTCCACAACAGGAGCTCAGCAGGAATCCTCACAGTGTGATCCAGCAGCTGCCCTTGGACATCCCAGTGCCGTAAGTCCGGCGCTGATGGGAGAGAGGACATTGGTGAGAGGAGTGGCAAAGCACAGCATTAACACGCCCCACAAAAAACCTAACCAAAGAATTGTAAGCATTCACATGAGATAAAAAAAGGAAATTCAAGGTAATTTAGATGTAGCTTGGCTAAAACATAAGGCAGGGAAAGCAGCCAGGAGATATTTTAAGGCCATGTTTGCATAGGAAATACTTAGAAGGGAAATACAAAGAACTGTGAAGCATTGCGTAAATAGGAGAGTTCAAATCAAGGGAAAATTTTAAAAACGGATTTGACAGCAAGGCTGTGTTGTTGCTTCATCATGATTTTTGTGAGGGAAACACAAATCTGTTTCACTGAATACAGTAAAACCCAAAACGAGTTGGGAAAAAAGCAGAAGAAAATGTACCGCAGAGAAAGTGCAGCAGTCAGAGGTGGAGCGTGAGAGCGTTTCCATCCCTTAATTACCCATTTTCTGGCTGGTGTTTCGCTGTGAGTCTTTTTTTACCCCTCTAGAACCACTAACCTCCCACCACACAGTGATGCCAAGCAACGGGGCAAACATCCAAAGGCCTGCTTGGGACACCGATGCCACTGTAAGTGACCTGTCTGTGCCATTTGTGTCCAAAGTCCTGCCTCTGGAAAAAGCCAGCAGCTGGGTTTAGGTCCTGAAAGAAATAGCCAGAAATTAACTTCTCTATGATAAGACATAAAAATGTAATCCAATCTTGAGAATGTGTGATAATTTCCCTGGTCTATTTTTATAATTGCATGGAAAATATTCTTGAAGAGTTCATGTAGATTATTAGAGAACACTTAATTTATGCTGCTAAGTACTACCTTAAAATACCTTTACTGGAGTCTTCGAAATGACAAACACCTGTCTTATCATTCACACTAAGAATAGGTTTCCAATAGACCATCATAACAAATGATAATTTGTGAGGTTCTGAAGAAGATGGGACTAGTAAAAATCATCATGGAATTAACTTTTTAATATCCCAATATCACTGTTGCTTAATAAGAGTGAGGTTTTGAGAATGAAATTAGAGCATGAATCCCTGGAAAAGACTTTCAGAAGCCTAACAAGCAACTATTAGGTTAAAAAAAAAAAGATCAGCTTTAAGGTTTTAAATGTGTCTCTGCCAATAGAAATGCAAGTAGAAGATGTAAGCACACACTATTAGAAGCAAAAGCAGCTCAGCACTGGGGATATTCAAGGAATAGAATTCTTTGATAAGTTCAGGGTCCAAAATTGTTCCATCCAGCATAGCAGATTTATAAACAGACCTCAAATTAGACAACTGTTGGTGCAACCAAATTTTTCTCCATTAAGGTGTAGAAGGAGTAAAACATGTTTTCAAGGTGCTCTCCAAAGTCCTGGGCAGCTCAGACAGATGTCCAAAGAACTTTCCAGTAATTTCACAGCTCTGCAGACCTGGGGCACCATAGTTGGCACCAGGAGACCCGGGGAGAATTCCCGCACCCACAGCCACGCACGGGGTCAGGTTTCGAGGGTGGGGGCTCTGTCAGACCCCCCGGTGCAGGGGTGGCCTGCAGGCAGGGCTGCCCACAGCCTTTAGGAAACTCCTTGCTGAGCGGCCTCAAGGAAGGAGCTGCCTGGAAGCCAGAAGTGCTTCAAAGCCTTTCCCACGGCTAAAAGATTCCCCCTTTCTCGAAGGCAGTCTAGATGCTTAATGAATCCTGCTTCAGACCTGTTTCCAGATGCAGGGATGTTTTCCATGAGATACTTCAATTTCTGGGAAATAGCAGGGTGGTTTATCTCAACAGAAGACTGTCTTGTCTGATGAGGCCTGACTGGCCTGTTTCTGCTTCATTCCTATAGGAGGTTGCTTAATGCTGGTGATTATTTTAATTTTTAGAAGTTAACATAAAAAAAAATCAAGTTTCTACTTAAAAAAAAAAAGAGAGAAACTGCATAGCTGAAAGCAAATGGTCAGTTGTGTGGGAAAAAATAGGAAGAATTTTCTGATGGTAAGTCAGAAGTCTATACATAATGACATGGAAAGAGATGCAGCCACTGTGACTCAAGCGTGGCAAGACACAGAACTCCTGCAACATCACCAGTTTATGTTTTACAGCAAAATCCGGGAAGCAGACACACAGCTGTTTGATTCCTCAGTGCTGTGTTCAGCCTGGGCTGGCAGACCCATTCAGAGTAACCTGGGCATTATTGTGCAGACTGGTAGGTCCAGAGGTGTAAATTGCAGCAAAAAGCTACACATTTTGTAGAGGTGAAAAGCTATTTCTACCCCAGATCTCTCCTCCTGTGATGGGCCATGAACACCTGCTCAGCAAGTGAACTCCTGCAGAGTTCACTTATGTCTCCAGGCTCAAGATCACATTGATGAAGTCGATAAGCAGAAATTTGATCTCTAGATACACCTCGGTTCAAACTAAACAGACACCGCAAGGTGAGATGCCATAGTTTCAATTACTTTTCTTCAACTGGGTGTGTACAAGAGAAAGAGCAAATAAAATAGACAAAACTGCTGTTATTCAGAAGACACCCTGAGAAACAGGGAGACATGGAAAGATTAAATGTGACAGAGACTCCCTGGAGGGCTTTGCAGGAGTTAGGGAGGACTTTTTTTAACCCTGCCACATCTGAAACTGAGAATCTGAGGCAACAAAGGAAAATCAGTAGCTCAACAACAGGTAATTTTATTCTTAATTCATCTGAAAAATGGTCTGGAGAACTATTTAAAGCTCAGTGGAGCATTACACAAATAATACTTCCTTGGACAACAAAAGGAAAAGTAAGGCATGCCTAATGTGTGAGAGGAAATTGCTAGAGAAACTCAAATAATGCTGTAGTCTTTTGCTGATTTTTTTTTACTAGTGACTGCAATTTTAGAATGTGTCTATGTGCTATGAATAGATGCTGTGAATAAAATTCAGGTACCCTGCTAGTCAATTTTTCTTACCAATAAATACATATCCCAGAAAACATTCACGTGTGTGGCAAATAGCGTTTAATCCATGTACTTTGCACAATTGATGGAATTACAATGGGGATTCATTAGAGGCTTCCTTGAACGTGTATTTGGCATTGCTGACTGTCCTTGGGCAGCTATCAGCCCAGCTGTGGGTCAGCCAGAGGAAGGATGGAGCCAGAGCCCAGCTGGAAAACAGGTGTGCTGGAACAGAGGTTTTAGGAATCCGTGATCTGAATTCCACAGCCGGGCAGACACCCACCCCACAGAGTTCTCTCTCAGCTTGGAAAAGTGAAAGTGGAGCAGAATCTCACCGGTTTTGGTCTCTCCAAAATGAAAGGGGAAGAAGATCCTGTTTAACATGAGAAACAATATTTAGTGACTCTCGGTGATATACATATGGAATACTTATATATTAATGCCACATAAAACTGACTTCAGATGGCATAAGCCACATTTGGTTCAGTTGATAGTCTAAGTAATGCTTCTTCTTAGTTGTTATTGTGCTTGAAGCCCTTCATTCTTTCCAAAAATAGCTGGACAGTTGGGTGTTGCATGGTCCCCAAGTGGAAAGGGAAACACACTGAACTCCCTTAACTTGACTGTAAATTTATTTAATTGTGTTGGATTCAACTATTTTCATGCCTGTCCAGATGAGTTACTGCCTAATCTAAGCTGAAATCTAAGAAACCAGAGGTGTGAGATGAGGACAAAAAAACATTTTGGAGGAATCTGACTGAAAATAACACCCTGCCTTAGTTTAGGAAAGTCAGGTCTGGAGAAACTGTCCTCAGCTAAGCTTTGCCAGCAGGTGAGATGGAGCAGTTCTTGAATGATACTTCTTGGAAAACCACACAATAATTTCAAATAGAATTTTTAATAGCTTGCATCTTAAGGTATTGAAAAGACTTTTGAATAACCTTTTTTTTCCCCTTTTTTGTTCATATTTTTTGCTTTCCTAAGGTCCTTCCTTTTCTCTGAAAGTCAAAGATATAGAGAGGCCCTCAGAATAAATCTGCATGAGTCACCTGACTTCAGTACATTCCTGACAATTGGAATGAGTTAAATTTCCAGCCCTGTGATTTAGAGCACGAGAACCTCCACATCAGGTCTGGTTTGGGCCATTAGCCACTCTTCAGCAGTGCATACCTATGGAAAAATTACAAGGATAAGACTTTGCAGCTGAGGCAGAAATTACATCTACTAAGTTCTCTATGGACTTTTTTCCTTCCATGCATTTGGCTGCTGGACTTTTAACCTCAAATATATTTCTGGCTCATAGCCATGAATTTTACTAGTTGTTTAACTAACTAGTTTAACTAAACTAACCATTTAACTGGATATTAGAAAATGGCCTTGTGATTGTTTGGAACCTGTAACCCGAAAAGCCCATTTGCTGTCCTTTTGTTCTTCTATTTTGAGAAACAGGGAACATTTCGTTTCTCTTAATTTCTTTGTGTATAATTGCAAGGACCTGTGTCATCTCTTTTCCAGCCCTGGGCTTGCTTGGTTGTTTTCTCTGACAAAGAAGCTATTCAATATGTTTGCTCATCCTTCTCCCTGACTGGAGTTCTTTTATTTTCTCTTTCCAGATGAGAAAAGATCTAAATAAATACTACCCAGAGACCTCTTACTTTCTTTGAAGACTGCAGTGATCTTTTTAACAGTGCTGCGTAAAAATGACATATGTGAAATACAATGAAATTTGTTGAGACTTCCAACGCTGAAGATTAAGTAAATATGATTTTACTCTCTGTACTAAATCTGCTGATGAAGAAGCTAACTTCTGATCAGCAGCAGTTACAGTAACTAGCTTGCCTGCTTTTCTCATGCTGGGGATAATTCTGCCTTGGAGATGCCACTCAATATCTTTTTGCCATGACAGATGTTTAAGCTGATACTTCCTTAGATGACAAGACTGAAAATAGACTTAACATCATTTGATGGAAACCCCCCAGCATCAATAGAGCCAGTACAGACCCCAAGCCCTTTATCTTGCCTCTCAGACAGTACTTTGGCAGCCCTATATATGATAATGTAAGAATAATTGCTTATTACATCTCTGCTGTAGCATACAAGCATTGTGTAATTCAGCATTAATGTCTGACAACCCAGCTGTCATCTTTCCAAAAATACTTGCTCTCTAACTACTGTAGCTGCTGCTGCCTCTACTTCAAACCAAGGGAAGAGATTCTGCTCCGGGGCATTTTGACAGGGTGTTATCTTTTGAAAAGACAGATGTTTGTGCTGCAGTTGTCTGGTGGTTTTAAGGCTCATGCACATGTTTCAATAAATAAGAGCTGCATTACTTGCCAGGTTCTGAGTTAAAGTGGACTTCTAGAGAAATATGTAGGTGAAACCCAAAAGTAAAACCAGCATGTTCACAAAAAAAGTTTCAAATCACCTTTGAAACAATATGAAAAGCCAAGAAGCTCTGGCTTAAAGGTTTATGAATGTGAAAAGACACTTAGAATTTATAATATAGGTGGTGGTGTCATTTTCTGCCCTTCTCCACTTCATTTCCCAAGAGAAATACTTCAAAGGGAGGGAAAATGATTCCTCCCCTTGTAGGGGATTTTATTATTTGAAGTAGTATGTTGGTCCTTATTGACCCAACTTTGATTTGTAAGCTGATGATGAAATTAATTTGGCCTTTGGTGTAACCACAATTAACTTCTCCAGAAGGGAGGTGATTCTATGTCTTGCAGTAAAAAAATTCTCTTTGGAAGGAGCAGCCTGGGCCCTTTGTGTTGTTTGAGGCTTCAATAGACTCATGCCAGGCTGAGGTGGTTTGCCTGCCTCTGGCTGGTCCTCTGCCCCGGGTGGAATTTCATCTTGGCAGATAAATTATGGAAATTCTCTTGCACCAGAGTGACTGACTATGGTCTGATGTGGGAGTTTAATTCCTCGTTCAGATTCCCCATAATGGACCAAACAAAGACCTGGAGAATGACACTGACGGAACAGAGTTTAATATTCTTTGGAAAGCCAGGTTAACCTGTCACTGCTAAATGAATATGTATTGTGTCTCTGTGTACTTTAGACTCTATCTTGTATTAATAAATGGAAGTAGGATTAACTACTTGAGCTTTAAAACAACTTACAAGGAAATATATGAAATGCTCGCCTCCCTCTGGTAACCTGGCAATTGCTTACTGAATGAAGGGTGGGGAGGAAGAAAGAGAAAAGAAAAATAGAAGTCCCATTTTCTAAAGTATTCTGAAACTCAGTCTTATGCTATTAACTTACCAGAACACCAATCTGAGGACTCCGGCTCTGGGAAATTTGCTCAGTAGGTTCACTGTGAGTCATTCTGGAATCACAGATAAGCAAACATAGAACAAATAATTCAGAAAATTCATATGGCATGTGGGGAGGCAGTTAAATGTCTAGTACAAAGTACAATGAAAGTACAGTGCCTTTCATATAAATAAATAAATATATATGTATGTATATGTATGTATGCACATACATACAAAAACCTTATGAAACCTCAAATTTGCAAGCTGTTCTGTACAAAGATTTAACATACGTAAACTAGCTCCTGGGACAAAAAAAGCACTTTGCAAGTTAGAACCTAACAGTCTCCTTATGCCAGCTTGCCCACCCTCTTCAGTTAACCACATGTTTAATTTTATTTTGGACATTATGAAAATAGAATTAATGAAAAAAACTTAGTTGTCTGGTGCTAAGCTCTGATCCTGTCTGATATTTTCTGCCCTGTTAGGGGCTGGAGAAGGCCATGGGTGCTCAATGATTCCAGAGGCTGGAAGCAAATACTGTTGGAACAATTTTGATTTTCTATGCCAAAATAAGATTTTTCCATATGAAGATTATATTTCTTCTCCCTTTGGTCTTCCTTGTATTACACTCCTTCCACTGTACCTCGTGTCCCAGCTGTGAAACCTGAAGCCAAGATTCCTCAGGTGCTGCCTTGGGGCCTGCTGCAAACACCACCCCCTATGAATGTGCCACACACTTCTTACATCCTGCTTTAGTTTTTTTATAATTGTGGCACGTCTTTGCAGGCAAGCAAGGCCACAGCAACGGGTTATTAGCAGGGCAGCAGAGTAGCTATGAGTAGGTCAAGTTTTTATTTCTTCCTTTTCCTCTGACCAGCTGTTCAAAGCAGTATGAAAAGCTGCAAGTATTCCCTGAGGGGAAAAAAGAAAAAGAAAATATTTTTTTAAAGAGGAAGACAAAATAGAAGCATTTCAACATTATAACACTTTTATTTCTTTTTTGTTCAAAGAAAATAATTTAAGAACACCTCTTATAATTTTTTCAGTGCTCATACTAGTTCACAGTATATGAAAGAAATGAAATAAAGTCTTTTTTTTTTTTTTATTTTAGATTGGCACTTTGGAATGAATTCTTACTTGGTTTTCCACTTATTGCACATGGGCTCGCTTGCAAACTTGACGCTGAGTGTGTGAAGCAGATTCCCTTTGCATGAGTGAGGTGGAGGGGGCACACGGGGCTCACACAGAGCACTCTGCTCATGAAGGGTCTCTGGGCACAGAGCTCAGCTCCGACTGTTCTGCTCTGTGCATTCCCTCCCTGCAGCCCTTCCCCGGCAGTGGAGAGGAGCCAAATCCCACCTGTGCTGTCCCGGGGGTGACCTGGAGCACTGGCGGAGGTGCAGCTGCTCTCCAGACACAGACATTACAGGGCTGATGCATTCCTTTGTCTCTGAAATTCCAACAACAGCAACATTTTGAGAGAACAGTGGCTTCGGAATTTCTTTAGGGCAATCTAGTAAAGTAGCTGTGTGTTCAAGGATTTGCTAACAGCTGGAGAGGTTTGAACGTGCATCTTCTTACTTTGGTCAGGAAAACATTGTCCTGCAGCCCCTGCAGGGTCGCAGAGATTTGAGATAATCTTCGAGGAGATGGTTGCTTGCTTTGCACGTGTTCTGCTTTCAGAAAAGGCTGCAGCAGGTGATGTGCTCTCCAGCTCCACTCCTCCCTTTTTTTCTGAGGATTTGGCTTCCTTATTGGGTGTCTGATGGTACACTGAGGGATGTGTGTCCTAGAAACGACAAGGTCAAGGTGACTCGTCCTAAACAACAGCTCTGTGCAGGTTATCCATGTGCAGGGGGGCTGTAAAAATGACAAGCTCAAAGGAGAATCACTGCCAGGTTGAGTGACCTGGTTGGCCAGATTTAGTTGGTGGGACCCCTGCCCATGGCAGGGCCTTGGGCTGAAGTGACCTTTAAGATCCTTCCAACCTAAACCCTTCTGTGTTCTGTAAAAAAGGAAGCACAAGCACACACAGTTCAGACTCCTTCACACCCCCTCCTCTGCAGTGCAGAGGGGACACAGATTTTCACTGCTGGAGAGGGAATTTCAGCTACTCCAGGTGCTCTCAGAGGCAGCTCCACGACTCCTCATCAGGGGTTTGCTGTGCCAGCCGTGCATATGTGCTGCTCTCCATCCCTTCTCCATCCCTTCTCCATCCTTTCTCCAGTGGGTCCCACAGCTCTTTCAGGGAGGATGAATGACAGTGCCCCAGCAGCAATTCTTAATTATTTTTCAGCTTTGACAATTAATAACTAATAAGGCCTATATAATCAAATGGGATTTCAAGCCCATGATTTAAAGTCATTTTACTGTAGTTTCATAACTTTAATTTTTTTCTTTTCCTTCCCCCTAAGGCACCCTCTTCCTTGAATTCTGGGAGGTGAAGATTAAGCTGACAGATGGTATCAGCAGAAGAATGATTATGAGTTTTAAAAACCTTGATATTTTGGCTTAGTACACCATTTTTCATGCAAATACTGACATGGATATTAGCATCCAATTAAGAAAGTATAAAACTATGCCATTCTGTTACAGTTTACATTACAATTATTTAATGTTTCATTAAAAATACTAAGAAGGGCTGCTCTGAAAGGGATAAAAATCAATGATCTATATATCACTTCTGTTGCTTTGCACTTCTGGCACAATGTGGCAGTGAAAATGGGCTATAAATATCCTTAAATTATTCTGCTAATCTGAGTTGCTTTCTCCATTTTTTTGTTCTATCTTTACCAAAGGATCACTTTCAATCAGGACGTACTACCCGGTGTTAGGGGAGTGTTAGTAAGGTAAAGTGTTAACTCTTCTGTGTTCGTAGAGTATTTCCAATTTATTTCTATAGGTTAGGTTATGTCTAAACATACACCATTTGTAATTTGGACAAGGACTGTCAGTGTAATTTAAACACCAAAACCAGCTGATTGTCAGCAGACAAATGTTTTGAAATCTCCTTTGTTTACAGTTTAGTTTTGCTTTTTGTGGGAAAGCCTATTTTCTTGGCACTTCCATTGAATAATAACACACTCTGACTTATACACACTCTGACTTGTTTAACATCACCACATTCACATCACTTTTAAAAAATAAGGAATAAATAGAATGAAATTTCCCAGTCGGATGCGAGGTAACATATGAAATAACCTATGTTTATTATGAAAACTTCAAAGTAATTAATTTGATACATCTTTCTCTGCAAACACTATTACCTAGTTAGCTTAAAATTAAAATAAAATTTGGAGTGTTCTTAAAAAGTTTTCTAATGAAATGCTTTTAAAATTTTCAAGCAAGTGGCTTTGGGTCAAGAAAATTCAATATACTCTTTTTTTCCCCATAAATGTCAGGGACTTAATATGCTAGATTTTGTTATTTCAAGCAAGAAAGGTGTAATTCAAAAGGTTTTGACCAAGTATGCGTACATTAGTTTAACTCTCTCACAGGCAGGGAGAAGGTATAAATCTCCTCCTTCTCATTATATCTGTTATCAGTGAACAAAACATGGTAATGAAAATTATTCAAGTCTCATGAAATTCTGGTTTTGTGAGAAACATTAAACATGCAGCCACATTATTTCGCTACTTGATGAATAAACCAGGGGCAAAGTTGTACATGCTGTAACCAAAGACAGTAAAATAATACTGAACATAACTGAACCTTCTCATCACAGACTGCACTGATCCTCAGCTTGGGAACCATCACCTGGACAAGTGTCACTTACCCAAATAACTTGGTCAGTTTAAAAAGCATTTGAGGCTAAGAAACCTCTGACAATCCTCCTTCCTGCTTTGTTTTTTCCTTTCCTATGAAATGTGGACATCCATCCCAGTTCTGTGTCTCCTGCAGCTTCCGACTCCTGCAAAGCAACTGCTGGATACAGGAAGGATGACAAACCCGGATGGATCAGCCTGTAAAAAAGGTAGTGGAGGTTCAGAGGGCTGAAAAACAAACTCTTCAGCTATATGGAGTTGCACCATAAATAGCAACAGCTGGTTGAAAGTATTGCTTGCAGATTGTCTTCTTTATTAGGGGATATCAAAACCTCCAGTGAAAATTCATCACTTTTCCAATCCTATTAGCAGTAATGGAAAAATGCCAAGTCATTTTCCACAAATCTCCCTCAGGTCTCCTTAAATTCACAAGGCACCCAAGATTAGAATACAACCTGAGTCAAAGAACATGGACTGGCCCTTAGCCGACCAAAAAATGCCCAACCCTGTGCTAGAGAGGCATTGCTGAATTGTTTAAAAGAACATTGGAGTTGAGTTTTTTAATTGCAGATGCTGAGGCTTATTTGCTTTATTTCGTTGGCACATGGGTTGGTGACAGGACTGCCCTACAAGGCCACGCTTCACTGTAGCTCCTGACAGCCATTGCCTCTGATACCAAAATTACTGTAAATGCTTTAAGATTTGAAACACCGCCACAATAACCAGTAGCCTGGCTGATTTTGCAAACTCCTCTAGTAAAATTTGCAGACTAATGTTCATTTTTATGGTTGGTATAAAGGGTAGCATACAGTTTAATTTCACACTATGGCTGGAAGCTAATACTAACAAATTCAGATTCAAAGGAGTATATTACAGATAGGTAGCCAGCAGGCCAGTTTACCTAGGGAAGCGATGGATACTTACACACATAAAATCCCTATTAATCATTTCATTCAAGCAGCAAATATTTTAAATCTTTCCTACCAAAAAGTCAAATACCATCATCTCCAAAAGTATGAAAAAATCAGAACATTTTTCTTAAGTAAAATATTTTGACATCTTTTTACAACATTGTTCCAGTTTTTTTACCAGTTCCCACAATGTATCGTTGGAGGTATTGTGGAATATTCTAAGAGCCATTGTAGGAACAGAGCGTGGACAATGCAACTACTCTGTAAAAAGTAAAGAATTTGGGGATTCGTGCTATAACATTTAAGACCGCCTGTGGTTTTTATTCTTCAAACACAAGGCAGCAGTTTTGCAATATCACTTAGTCCTAAGTCACCTGTTCTTTTCTGCAGGGATTCAGCCATACAAGATACAGACCGGGCTGTTCCTCAGCTTGGAGGCAAGGATATAATGAATACTCCATCTGTGGATCAGCCCAGTGCCGAGAGAGAGAGCTGAGCAGAGTCAAAACTTCCAGTTCTCTTCACAGCCGTGCCTGCCATTTATCTCACACTGTAACCTGGTAAACAAAATTCAAGGGAGAGCACATTAGAGAAGAACCAGACTAATGATCTGCAGAGATCCTTGTGTTGATGTTATCTCTTCATACTAAAAGTATGCTTTTAGCTAAATGCCTTTTCAGTTCTCTTCCTGGGCACCTAAATGAATAAAAGGGTGATAATGGCATTTTCATTATTTTAGGAACATATTTACACCTTAACGAAAGAGCTCTTGGAGGGCACAAAAGAGAGAGATGCAAGTGCTTAAACTAATAAGAAAATGTTTTGTGGATCATGTTAGAAATGAAAGTATGAACTGCTAACATATCCATCTCAAAGAAAAAAAAAACTCAAATGGTAATGAGATATATAAAACAGCAGTCAAACTTCATCTTCTCATTGTATTTCAGTACGTTTTCAGGAAGAAACCCGCAGGAAATTTTCTTGGACAATCAGGAACTAAGGAATTTTTTTCAATGCATGAAATCATAGTTTTGTGACAAATACCATCTCTTAAAACAAAGACTTCAAGTACATACAGACACCAACAACCTTGAGCCACCAACTATTTAAAAATTTGGGGCTCTCTGATCTTAGCCATTTAAAAGGCATGCATTTTTAAGGAAAATTTAAATAAAGTTTATGCTCTGTGATACATTACATTTACTTATGAATTATGGAGAGGTCAGGTTCTGGTCTCATATTGTTGTGGACTGTTTTCAGTGCAGTGTCCAGCAAGATGCAGCTTCTCAAGTCTAAGAGGAACACAAGAAAATTTCTCCCTTCAGATGGTTCCTCTCACTTTGGAATTTGGTGATTGGGAAAAAAAAAAACAAACAACTTAAAAAACCAATAACAACAAAAAACCCCCCACAACAACAACAACAACAAAACCACCAAAAAACAAAACAAAACAAAACAAACAAAAATCTAGTATTATGAAATCCGAAGTCAAAATTTAAAGCAATGAAAAATGCCAGCATTTGATCTAAGGAGGCTACAGAATTAGCATAGTGAGCATATGTTCATGTTCAAAGATAACAGACATTTTTGATAACCCTCCCTAAACTTAGCTCATCTCTGATTTACATATTTAAATGTTCCTTTTTTCTTTTTTGGGGGGAATGACTTAAATCAAGGTCACCTTCATCATTCGTACAGAAATATACACCAGCTTTCATTTATATAAATGTTTAACTATGAATATTGCACCTCAATTTTTAAACAGTAAATCTATATCAAATCGCTCATTTTCTTATCCAATAATTTTTGCAATTTCTAATTATATTGTCTTTCTCTGCATATGTGCTAAAACTCTGTCTGTAGAAATGATACTTGAATCTCATTCCTCCACACCTGAGTTGATTATTTGCTGGATCTGTTTTCTCTCTTCTCCATAATCTTCTCTTATAAACTCCTTAGTAAAGTCCTCCTGGACAGCATCAATCTCGCTGCTTTAAAGTTTTTTATCAGAACTTCTGTATTTCCAGAAAAAAAATTTGGGATCTAGTATTTCTAGAACAAGCCATTTCTGCTAAATATTTCTGACTAGCCTAGTATTAGCCATGATAAAGATTATTTGATGCGGAGAGACAAAGAGGGTGATCTAACAACATAACAATAAAGCATAGGTAAATGCCTAAAAAACCCCAACCACAAAATTATCCTAAAACATTGTGAAAGCATCTTAAAAATGCAGATGTTTTCTCTTTTTCCCCCCTTTTTATATATGGCACTTGCAGGAACCATAGTATTAATGAGAATGACGCAGGAACATTCACAATTTTACCTGTAAAGAATAAATTTTAGAAGTCTTGCCTTCCTAAGCAGCTGTGTGGTTTGCTGTGATCAGTTATCAGGGCCTGATGTAACATTTCAGCTGTGGCCATCTCTGTCTGATTTTTGGCTGAAACACAAAGCTGTATTTCCAAGCTGGCCTTTGCTGTAGACATGTTTCCATCCAGAACAAGCTGATCCTTCTGGTTTACTCACCTCTCCAGCTGCACTCGTGACTTGGAGCACAACAGCAGTCTGGATCTAAATCCTTCTGGGAGCTGATAGGAAAAGTATCTTCTCCTTTTTTTTTTTTTTTTTTTTTTTTTT
>VYZQ01049737.1:87104-103410 GCA_013400655.1 Mystacornis crossleyi
TACGAAATCATTTTATGCAACACTGGGGTGTATCTGCATACAATTCTTAGATTAGGTTTGCCCTCTCATTGTGTATTCTGCCTCCAGCACTGTGTAACGCACAGAGATTGTCAATGGGAGGATTTCTACTGACTTAACCGAGAGCTGGAGAATGCCTGTAACTGCTGAATATGAAGTCTGTTTTGGTATTTTGCCCATCTCAAAAGAATTTAATTAAAAAAACCCCAAACCAAAAAACAAACAGCAAACAAATTCCCTCTGCTCTTCAGGTAAGGTGGAGTGTTTTCTTTTTTTAAAATATAGATTTACTTTCTCCATTGTTGATGTACTGATGGCAAGGGAGGATTAAAAAAAAAATAACTTCCTTTCCTCCCACCACCCTCCCACTCATTTTATAAACAGGTAGCAACTACAGTAAATTTCTGTCATTTTTCAAGTTACAAAGGATAACATCCTAGAGCAGCAAAATCTGGGAGCCATTTAGTTTGTTCCAGCTGTGACAACTCTTGTTTTTTATTTTGGGGACTTGCAGTTTACTAAACCTTGACAAACAAGACCTGGTCTATTTGATCACTATATTATGCCTATCTATAGGTAAATCTGTGTATCCGTATGGATACACTGATGGGTGAGTCCCTGCACTGATNAAGAACCAGCTGCAGTCTAAGCTCAGAGCATCATATCACAGAGTACAAAGGTTAAGTATTTGTGTGAAAGAATTGTATGTGGACTAGGAGTGGTGTGGGAAGAAATACACAAACACCAGATTTGACAGCTCGCAAGGGCATGGCAGGAGGGAGAGGATCAGTAACAGATGGTGGGAGCAGCATCCTGGTGTGTCAGAGCTGAAATAGAGCTACTGCGCACTGGTAGAGAGGAGAAAAAACCTGTGGCTAATGGTCTTTGCCTTTTCTTTACCTTCCAATCAGCCCCTACACCTCACACAGGCTGTTCACAGCAGCACATCCTTGTGATGGAGCTCAACAGGTAAAAAACTGAACAACCAGGCAGCATTAACAGAGAAGTAACCCTGTTATGACAGACCCTCCACAAACACACAGCGATGCAGAGCCAGTGCACGGAACCGCTCTGCACTGGGAGGGACAAGAAGCATCTCCACTAACAGAGCAGGGCCCTGGGCATGCTCAGCTTTTTGCAGCTTGAGACAGGGACCTCTAGAACCACAAAAGAGATCACCTTCTGCCTTGCAATCACGCAGAGCCAGATGAGGACAACCCACTCATAACTTCAAGGACTACAGGAGAAAACAAGGACTGTGCTGAAAGCAAGATAGTGGAGTGGGTCCCATGAATCCACTGTGATTTACCCTATGAACTAAATAAAAACACTGCTAAGGGGAAAAATAAAGAAATAAAAATCAAAACCTTGGGCCTTGAGCAAACCTTACAGATAGAAAGCAGACCACTTGATTTCAGATAATAACACATCCCCCATTCCCCTCCCTCCTTCATTAACCTTTATTCTTTTTTTATTAGCAGTCTTGGCACCATGGTGCTGAACTGAGCCCAGCAGGCTGCCCAGGCAATGACATTTCAGAGATTGGCAGAGCAACACAGTCCATGTCAATTTAACACTTTCTTGAGTTTTTTAACTTCACAGCAGAAAGAAAACTGGCCATTCCTTTGGTGCCTTTGAGAGGGAGATCAACAAAAATGGTAGTGGGGGGTGGGAGCCTGACAGGGAGACAGGAAACTTAATTAGAAAGAGAAAACAGACTGGAAAATATACCACTGACATTTTGATAATCTGGAAAGCGAACATCACATCTTAGGCAAAACATTAGATTATACATTCTTTTCTCTCTAAACTGTACCCTTGTGGAGACTATAGGAAAATAAGCTGAAGTTTATTGGCTGCCACATCTTCTCTCATTGAACATTAGCAAAGTCTGTCCTAGGTTACTTTAGACACAGATAGGCATAGGACAGGAAAGCACCAAAAGAATTCTTTGAGTTCATCCCTTCACCCCAAGACTAAAATTATCATTAAATGCTATCTAGTCTATCAATATGATACTGATGAACTAACCATGAAAAATACTCAACTGCCCTTAAAATGCATCTGTCAAAAAACCAAGCTCTCTGTATTCAGCTGGAGACAAAAGCTTTGTCAAAAGACTCTAGGGAAATTAAAAATGTAATCTCTTGTTTGGGGTTTTGACTGCTCTGATGGAACTAACAATAGAATAATAACTATTACAACCGTGTAATATTTATATCATCAAAGGAGTCATCTCAGGTATACAAACTTAACAAATTCCCATGAACAACCATCTGTGGCAAAGTCAAGAATTCAATTTGGATCTCACCAAATTCCAGGAGAGTTGTTTCCTCAATACTTATGTATAAATGAATAATAACAAATCCTGTGTAGGGATGTTTCATTTAAAGATTAAATCAGAGTTATTATGACTGGAAATACAACTATCAAGACAAGCTGTGGTGCCTGCTGTCTGCAACATGAAATATACTAACTATGTTTTAAAATACTAAGTTAATTTGAACTTCCATTATGTCTTATAAAGTCCCAACAGTAAAAGAAAAGCAAGAGGGGGGAGGAAGAAAAAAGGACAATATGAATCCAGTCAAATTCAGTAATAACTACAAGAGACCTACTCTCCCTCAGGTCTCTGTTTAAAGTTCACCAGATTCTTCTTATGGGGAATGAAGAACATACGACTGTGAGGCAAAGATGGAAAACCCTGTCAGTAGTAAAATCAAAATGGAAAAGGGTGGTGAAAATGTAACATCAATGTTCTATAAGCATTTAAATAAAAAATGTTTGAATACCAACAGATATGAACTTGAAAGGCTGAATCTTAAAAGTCATTCACATAATACAGTGTTCAAAGACTGAGTATTGGCCACGTGGTTTTCCAAACACATTTGCACTATGAATGAAAAATTCCTGCTTTTAAAAGAATTAATTGTGTTGCTTTGCATGTTTTCATTTTAATTGATAGTCCAGTAGTATGTCTAGTTTTCTCTTTTCTTCCAAAACAGAATTGCTTAAGCAGACACAAGTTAAACTCAGCTCTTTTGATTAGGAAAAGCTTTTGCCTCCAGTGTTCACTAATTGCTTTCTTGTAATGCAGAGAAGGAAGCATATCTTTTTGCATGTAAAAATTCTGGCTTAATTAATTCTTTAAGTGAATTTTCAGTACGTTTTCAGAAAATACTACAGAAATAAGGTATTTTCTGTCTATAGAATTTGCACATATTTGATATATTATAAATGGATTAGACCTAAAGTGGTTTCTGTAGCACTGTTGGCCTAGAACTGAGTGAGACCTTGAAAAGGTTTTCTGCATGATGCCACACTCCAAAAAGAAATGAGGCAAAATAAACCCCCAAACTTTGAAAGGGGAGTCTTAGTAAATGGCTCAGTGCAAGATCCCATACTGCATAAACCTTTGCTGTGCCTTATTTTTGGGGGGGGGGAATTCTGTATGTGAACCAGAAAGATGATGAAAGGAGCAGGTCCCAATTCTGAACAACCTGAGAACAAGGACTGTAAAGTGTGCTCCACTAATTCAATAGATGCAACATGACAGAGTGTCTGGATTTAGCCTGACCACTGGGTGTGGAAGAGTCTGTTGAGTCCTCTGAATCTTAATTGGGATTTATTAAGTCAGAGGCCAGACCTGGCCGTAAGAGTTTTCCACAGTTTTTTCCCTGGGTAGGAAAGAAAAAAGGAATATCACACCTCACTGGTTAAACGGCTCATTTGCCGGTAGAAGAGCGAATTGCTCTTTCAGTGATTTTAATCTGCTCCAAAAGCATGTGTTCTTCCTAGAACCCTTGAGCTTTCTATTTCCTCTTACCATTCAAAGGATATTTCTTGTTAAGGTTTATTTGTTGTTCACCAATAATTTTTCCTTGCATCAGAAAGAATGGCTGCACTTTACCAAACGGGAAAGATTCTTCTCAGAGGGATAACAGCTTTCATTCCCATCCGCTTTCAAAATCCAGAGACGGAATTGCAGCATTGCTTTTCCTGGGGGTTGCCTAACAGTGCAGCAAGGATGCAAACGAAGAGCCACATTTCTTAATTGTCCTGAACATGCCAGCTGCAGCTCCGTTTTCTACTCTGATATCCAAATTACAGCCTTGTAGAAGCCATGTTGTTTTAACACCTCCTCCTCTCCTGTGGGCTAAGCAACACACACCATATTCCAGCAAACTGCTGGACCAGTGCTTCAGAGATAAACAAAAAGGCTAACAAAAGACACTCCATCCTGTTAGGCTATGCTGATAGTGCCAGCTATCCAGTTTGCCGTAATTACTGCATTGCTTCATTATACAACCCTAATTTGTCTTTTTTATTGTATTTTTCCTGCTTGTACAGATCACATCTCCTCTAGGATGAATGCCACCTGCTCCCTCCTGTCTCAGCAGGACAGAAACTTGTCCCCAGTGAAGACTTGGAACTATGAAGCTTCAAGAAGCAGAATATTTTTAGAGTTAAATGCTTTAGAAAAGACAATGGTGTCAGTATAAACGAAGAAGTAACAACTTATACAGGGAGAAAGACTGTAAAAAAGAATAAACACGTGAGAGGAATTCAGCTGAAGAACCAGAACCAGCAAACTGACCCTGACCCAAACTCTTGTGGCATTGTCAGTGATATCTCCCGTCGTCACCAGGCTGTGAACAATGAGCGCACAAGGCACAGCTGGATTCAGTGAGGCTCTAAAGCCTCTCTGAAACACTTCCTATGGCACGAAAGAAACAGAAAAATCAACATCATTAACAACTGATTAGGGGTTGTAGGTTTATACAGAAGCCTGCATACACAGGAACATTTCTTATTTCATGTCTTTGACACTTAATATTGGCTTTCATACATCAATAAATCCCCCCTGTATACACATAAAAATCACAAAAATCATTACAAGAATCTTTAAATAGACTGAAACCTCTGCTGAGCTATTAAGGCAGAAATAACAATGCAAGCTTTACTTCTGCTAGACAAAGCAAACCATCTGATTGTACAGAAAAGGCACCTTCACTTTATGTGAAGAGAGTACAATGAGAGAAAGGAGTAAATGCAACTTGTCTGAGAGCCCAGAACACGTGCACAGGAGGTGGTGAGCCCCATGTGAAGAGAGGACACTGCCCAAGCCTGCAGAGCATGGGGGCTTCTCTCAGTTTAAATCTACGGGACAAACAGGCTGAATGGCCAGAATCCACAGGGACACTTGATCTGCAATTCAGTACATAGAAGCGTGAATTAAATATTCCAGTTGCTAACTGCAGGAGCAAAAGGCAGTTCAAAAGATAAATTTTCCTTAACTATTCTTCAGGTGGTATTTGACTGAGATGCCTAACCTGTTCCCTACAGCATCCATTCCTTCAAACTTCTTATCCTTAGGGAGAGAAAAAGTTTCATACTCAAATTCCAAACCCAGGATGTCAGTTGTGCTCCTTTCTCTAGGTTTATAAATATGTCTTCTCTTGTAAATATTTAATGTTTAGGTTTGAACAAGCCTATCCTAACTGTAGACCAGTTCATGAGCCAGAGTTCTGTAAATATTCCCCAACACATTCTCTTTCCTGAGGAAAACACCAATGCCAAAGACTTTCATGCCATCATTATCTATGGGAAAGGTGGAGGAAGGCAACAAACATGTTGTCCTAACTGAAAGGTGGAGATTATCATTTCCAAATAACATCTGCTTGTTCTTCTCCTCTGCTCCTGGGGCTAGAGGTCTGCTTTTTCCAGGCACACTGCCCCAGTTCCTGCAGCCAACTTCTCTGTCACTGCCCCAGCTTTTCATTTGAGCTATTGAGCCACACAAGTGTTGTTTTGCCATTTTTAAACCCTCTTGAAAGTGTTCAGTCTGCTTCAGAAGCAAGGTGTTTACCTGCCTTGATCTTGAGTGGGCGAGTGTCCAAGCTGACAGACGGTGCTCTCTCACCCACCTGCTCTGCCAACACTTCCTGGGAGGGCAGGGCACGGATGGAGTGCTGAAGCCCAGCAAAGAGCTGCACCAATTTATTTACTGTTTTGAGCTTATAAACCCCACAGAGGTAGACGCAGGGTTGCTCTAAATGCTCCCCCATGAAAATGCAGGAAGGGTACAGTCAACGGGAACCCTTGGGAGCGCTGTTCACACGCTGCTGTGTGAATCACCTGTTTCTCCACTCAATCTGTGTGGTTCTACAGCAAGCACAACACCAACCTCTTTATGGGGTGTAAAACCAGAGAGTCCTCTGGAGCACCTACAGACTTGGCTACAGCCCACCTCTCTCTTTTTTCCAAAGATGCATGAGGAATAAATGACGGATTCAACACAAGGAGTATCAGTTGACAAAGAAATCTCTTTCCACAAAGACTCCTGCAGAGAAAACCTTGCTTATAAAAACCCCTTACAAAAAATACACTTCATGGAAAATTTTTTTATGCATGCTCAAGGGTGCAGAGTACTTCACCACGTGAAAAAAAATCCTGCAGTTTGCGTATATATTTACATATATCAAGGTATGATATCCCAAAGCCCTTGAGTCTGGAGTTCCTGTTCTACTAAACAGAATAAATCCAGCATGCCTCAGTCAATCTGTGGCCTCAAACTCCCTCGTACAGATGGTTGTGAAAATTCTAGTGTAAAAACATGATATAGTACAGAGGAAAGAGATTTCAAAAAGGTTTTCAAAAGCCAATACTTAGGCAAACCAAACCACAGTTAATAGTTATGGAAATCCAACAGCAAGCACTCTATTGAAGACAAAGAGAAATACAGTGGTTTGGATCCTGAAAGAACAGTAGTTATTTATGTAAATTTGGACTGCAGTAATTATTTTTGCATACTATCTTGCTTGTTCCATACTTACTGCTACTTACTCCCTTTAGAGATTCCAGTAATTGAGTTATTTTGTAAAATAGACCTTTAACTTTTTTTGGCTAATTCTAAAAGAAGTGTCTGAATGACACAGGAATATGATTATGTTGGTAGAATACACTGTTTTCTGCTTCCCCAAAGCAATGATTTCTACTGCTAGCAGAGACTAAATAAATGAGATGGAAGGATGGAGAGTGCTTACACCTGTTGTAACTAATTTCCAAGTAAGCTTCACGTTAGAAGCTGGGTTTCCAGGGAAATGAGCAACCTACTAAACACCAGGTCATTTTTCTTGTTTCAGATGGAACGTTTGCAAAATAGCCATAAATACAAATTAAGCTACAAAATAAATATAAATACATCTGTGCGTGTTATTTTTTGGAGCCAGTGAAATTCAATAGCTCAGACTGTGTTCAACACAGAAAATATTTTAGTAAAGGAAGTAAACTTAAATCTTCCTGTGTGCAAAATTGCTCCCATCCAAAAATATCCCGTTCCAGACAGAGATTATAGAATAAGTTACATCCCAAGAGATACTGCTGAATACGTGGCAAATGCTCCTGCACAAAGTCCCATTTTAAAACAGAAGCAGCAATAATTCCAGCAATATCTTACAGGTATGCACAGACTCGCAGGTGCCTTCCAGACCCATTTTCCTTGCTGTCACCAAGGACCATCTATCTACAGATGCCCCTATATAGAAGTGGAAAGACTGTCTCAGCCCATCATTTACCAAGCCATGCCAGAGGAACAAGGCAGCAGCAACTCATAGGAGAGGGAAAATGCAACTGTTCGGGAGAGGAAATAAAGGCAGAGATTCTACCTCTGGTAAGAAAATCCCTGGCAGGAGACTACAAAATAATAGAGAATACAATGAAGACGATTTGTGAATAAGGAGGGGACACCCTATTTGCAGTTTCTTAGAAGTATTTGGATTACCTGAATAGAGTTAGGTGCTCAAGATCTCTGCCCTGCCTTTGGCAAGAGGGGAGAACTTCCAGGAGTGAAAAGGTAAGCTTGTACCAGGAAGGGGAAAACCCAGCTCTTTGAAACCAAATGTAGCTTATATTCTCCAAAGGGACATCAGACACAATGGCCTGAAAGTGAAAACTACGGGGTGAGGTCCTGAGACCTCCAGAGGCAGGAGATGGGAGTAACCTGTCCTGTCAGCCTTCCCTGGCCCCAACAGCTGTGTCAGCCTGAATTTACCAGTCAGCAGCAACAATAACTCTCCTTTAAAAAGTCTCTGTGGAACATTTTAATTAGTTTGGTCTTATGGCTTGTCTAAAATGCTTCTGCTAGCACAGTGTACACTAAGGCAGTGTTATGAATGCCTAAAAATATAAAATCTAATTATGGTAGCTCTGCAACCAGAGTAATGAGAAGTGAGTGTGACTGATAAGAAGTGAGACAGGCAAACGAGCTGAACCACTGTAGTTCAAAGGAAAAGAGGTCTAAAGGAAGCACCTATGGTATTGCTTGGGGCAAGATATGCGGACTAGGAAATATGAACATACAGCATTTAAAAAGGTATGGTACGAACTGAAAACACAACACTGCTAATTATTAAAGCAGATACTTAGCATATGGGTAAAATAAATCGGTATTAAGTATGTGTAAGACTGAAGATGATTGCTAAGAAAAATACAGCTGATCTAGTGAATAAGAAGTTACCTGCTGTAGATAAGAGACAGCTGTGACTCCCGTTGTTTGGATTCATCCTGCTGGACAGGCAGACCACACTGGAGGCTGCAGGGCCCCCACACACAGCGCTGTCTCTGAGCAGTTGTTATTCTGCCTGAGCAATTGCACTCACAACACACGGAGTGGCCAGCCAGGCAGGGCTGCCAGGATCAGAGACAGGGAAGGAGAAGTCAAAGCAGGCATCCTCTGGCATGAATGAGAAACAGGGACGAGGGACACCACTGATGATTTTGCCTTCCTTTATGTAAAGAACATACACTATAAGATCAGTTAATGCATCCACAGCCACAACACATTTCCTGCTGAACTGTCAGCATCTGACCTGACCCTTTTCAGAAATTCTTGCCACCAAACAAGACAGTTGACCAGTGAAATATTAATGAATTTTCTGTATTCATCTAGACTTTCCCAAGCTCATCAATTAGTGACCAATTTACACTCTGTGAGAAAGCATTTAGTAACAACTTTCTTGTTCTACTGTACACCAAAGTCGCTGTAGAAGAAAGCAGCACTCCATTATACAGAAGATGGCAAAAGCACAACAATGTTCCCACCGTTCTGCTACACCCAGCACTTCACAGCAAGCTTTGTGTCTGCATGTCTGGGCCTAAGAAAGACACCCCAGAGCTTACCCTCCCACAGAATTACAGAATCACAGAATCATTTGGGTTGGAAGGGACTTTAAAAATCATCTCATTCCAACCCTCTGCCATGGGCAGGGACATATTTCACTATCCCAGGTTGCTTCAAGCCCCGTCCAACCCTGCCTGAAACACTTCCAGGAATGGAGCAGCCACAGCTTCTCTGGACATTCTGTTCCTTCTGCCCTTGGATTGTTTCTATATGGTTAAAAAACACGAGCAAGGGGACTCTTTTGTACATACAGCACTGGGAGGATGGAATGAAACATGGACAATGCTTGATGAGATTTCCTTTACTCAGTTTCTCGAATTTACATTAACGATAATGCTTTTTCCTGTTCTTATTGGTCTCTTGAACTGTTTCTCACAATTTATATAACCAAGTAATAAACAGTAAATATATATTTGTTTTAATTCTCAGATTGTAATGATGAAGATCTTAACCTTAGCAAGTATCAAAGCTGTAGAGACAGTCCTATTTAACAATATTCAGTAACTTACTTTCTTACCCTGCTGCCTCCACACTAGTATTTTTATCTCAGTGCTGATTTTCCAATCTGTCGAAGCTGTCATTCAAAACATGGGGAATACCAGAAATGGTGCATTTGGATTTGACAGTACAACAGACTGTTTTTTAAAAATAACCAAGGAGGAGACTTTACAGCATTGTTTGAAAATATTAAATTTCCATAGGGGTCAATAGAGGTGCTTCCCGTATGCAATTTATTCACTAACAAGTTCCATGGGTTTTATGAGGCTATTCACCTTCCTGGTTAATAGAAAATCTGTACTTGCCATGGCAACCCCTATATCAGATGGCTCTACAGTAATACTCTGGAAATAAACCATAGATTTTTTCAGTCTTCATAATCGATCTGGCCATAAATGTCACAGTAACTTGCCATTAAACTCTCCCCTCTAGCAACTCTAGTAGTTGTTTGATCCATCCTGCCTCTCTGTCACATTCTTCCCTGTGCACAGCTGCACTCTTCTGCATGCAGCCTTTTCCAAAACCTGTCACCTGCCAGCGGTGTCAATCCTCAGTGATACAGGAGCGGGGAGCTGATGACAGCAGGCAGTTTCACACACTGGCTGGTTAGAGCAGTGATCACTTCCAGACAGCTCTGATAACCAAGTGCAAGCCAAGATGGAAAAACAAAAAGGGAAAATCTTGCAGTTTAATAGCAGGCTAAATTATTTGTCTGCGTTCCTCAGGTGCCTCCTTGGATTTCATTCCAGGTTCACCAGCTGACAGTGGGAGATGCTGCCTTTGGGAATAAGACAGACAGACCTGTCTCGCACCAGCAGCATTTGAAAGGGATGCCCTGTGCAAAGTGAATTGAGGAGATGTGGTGGAATTCAAATTTCATCAGCTCCTGACTGTCATGAGACTCCCAGTGTATTGCAGGCCTGATTCTTGCTGTCTTGCACTTTGCATTGCAATCGGAAATGTGGGTGTAAAATGCTATCACATCAAAATTAGTAACGCATTGACATTGACTGCAGAGAGGGAAAAATGCCAGCAGAAGGGGAAATATTGAAACCTCAGAACTAAACACGTATTTTGAATATTTTTTTGTAATCTGAAAATACAACTTTCAGATAGAGGTGACATTTTGCTAAAGGTGAAAGTCAAAGTCAGCACATAAAAAGATGAAAAAGATATTTAAAATTATCTGAATGAACTAGGAGCTAAATTTTTATTTATAGTTTATGCAATTCATTTAGGAAAAAAAATATAAGGTAATGGGACTGCAGAAAACTGCACAAAAATGGAATATATTCATTATAAGAGCACACACTACACAACAATGAATAGGAAAATGAGAAAGTTATGGTAGGTCACACCCTAAAAGCTTCTGAAATGTATGTAGTACACTTCAGTCTTCCAAAAGCTGTGTCGCAGAAGTAAAACAGATTTTGTCTGCATATCTGGGCATACTGATTAAAGTCCAGACTCCTAGAAGTATATAAGTATTAGCAAACTCTTTACGCAAAAATTTAGATTCGTCTCATCTGATTGTTTTTTGCATTATTTTAAATATACAGCAGGACTGCAGCACAGTTGTTCTGGAGCCAAGCCAGAGTAATTCAGGAGGGAATCAGATCCATTGTGTTACCAGTGCCCTCTCTACAGACAACTCATCATACTTATATTAACTAAGAGAAAGATTATTAAATACGTAAAATTTTAAATTCCCTTTACTGTATTTAGATCAGTAGGAGTGAAACTGCCCAAGCTTCACAATATGTAGAAGAAAGACACTTTCTAGTGACAGAGAATAAAAAAGTTTCCAGCTGGAGAGCCTTGACTTTGTTTGGATCTTA
This sequence comes from Mystacornis crossleyi, assembly GCA_013400655.1. Taxonomy (NCBI): domain Eukaryota; kingdom Metazoa; phylum Chordata; class Aves; order Passeriformes; family Timaliidae; genus Mystacornis; species Mystacornis crossleyi. Next base: position 98,640 of record VYZQ01049737.1, read on the forward strand.
TCATGTAAGGAATCATTTTCTAAAACTACCTCTTGTACAGTAAAATGACAGTGATTAGGCTCGCTATCTTGCAGTCTCCTGCTGTGCAAAACATTCACTCAGTGGGCTCAGGATACAAAGGTAGCTGCTTTACAAATAATAACTCAGCTTAACTATCACTTAATAGCTTTGAAAACATAATACTAGTTACAAACCCTTTGGAACGAGGACAGCTAATTTCAGCATCTCAGTTGTTGTCATGTTTAATCGCTTTCTAATGCTGGTGGCTGTTTGGGTTTGTTTCTTTGTTTTTAATTGCTGGAAATTTTTAATTCCTGGTTCAAACAACTTAATTTCACATTTCTTAGATTAATCAGTGATCACTTGAGGGGAAAAAAATGATTGAAGTTCATCAGGATGTAGTGTGGAGCATCAATGTAATTTTGCAGAAAAGCATTTCAATTCTACCTTCCTGGCTTTAAACTCTAACACTTGAATGTAATACTGGGAGAATTGTCTGGGTACGTGACTTTCAGGGATCCTTTGCTTAATTTACAGAGCTGATCTTCACTGCCAGGACTAAAGTTGTGTCAGCTCCAAGGCTGGTGTGCTTAAAGGGTAGGAAAATATCTCTCTTGCTAGAGCAAAAGTCATCTCCTGGCTCTGAGTTTTCATTTACACTCCAGGGAAATCTGCCTGCCCATCTCCTCTGACTGCCTTGCGCACTAATGTCTTCTTTTGGAAATATTAAAGTACTTATACATCATTTTGCTGAAGAAATTCTGAGAAAACCGTTAGCAGGAATTCAAACACGACGTGAGAGTGCGAGCTACTTCTGAGAAAAAATAAATATGTGAAGAGACCCTGTTCTCTGTTTTCTGCCCAGGGTTTCTACATACAGCTGGCAGAATATCTTGATGGCCATGCCAAGACCATGGATGTGGCGAGAGGTGCTGCCAGAGGGGTCTGTGGTACCCAGGGTGGCACGGGCAGGGTGCAGGAGAGCACCAGAACCACCCTCACCAACGCAGCCCGGCTGCTCAGATTGATGAGAGAGAAGCCAAGAGCTTTAGAAACTTTCATAAATCAAAACTTCAGCCTTCAATAAGTCAGGCAGGCAAACCAATGGGGTTCCTTTCACCCCTATTTGAATGCAAATCAAGTGTTTGACCCAATAAATAATTGTGATTTCCCATTTCGTACACGCTGAGGGAGCCAGCACTTCCTACCCCATTAAAGGAGGTTGTGTTTAGGGAACCTCTATCCAACAACTAGGAAAGGGGATTTATCAGGGTCGTTCAGTCATCTCCTCAGCATTTTTTCAACCATGGCATTTTACCACTGCCATTTTATTTTACTGTCTCCCTAAGTAAAGGAGAAAAGAAGAGATATTTTCTCGTGGTTTTAGAATGGCACTTGTTTTATTTATATATAAATACAATCTTACCTGGGCTTATTTGCAGGACCAGCTCTGAATTCAAGGTCTATCCAGACATTATTTGGACACCCAACAATAAATCCCTGATTCTAAGCTTCTATGTATGTGCAGGGCCTTTACATTATCTGTAATCCAACCAGCAATAAAAATAATCATAAATCACTTCTCTGAACACAAGGGTACTGAGAACATTTTAGAGGTGCTGAAACTCTCAGATCCAGTTCTCATACTAAAGCCTTCCATCACAGGTAGGGCATCCCTACTCCTATAATTAAAAGTGCCCACATATTTCCTCACACCATCAGCCTCCCTCAGTCTATCCACCAGCAGCAATCCTTTTTCAGTGTTTTAACACTGCTGTTAGACAAGATTATCTATATCAAGGCAGTCTTTGTTCACACCTCACCAAATACAGCAGCAGGTTCAGCAAGGCAGTAATGCATATGAGACACTGACTCATTTTAAATTATTCTTTGTTAGATAACTTAGCACAGAATCCTCAGTGGATCCTTTTCCAAACAAATACCTGAAATATACCTGGGGATGCTCAAACTCATAACTGGAACATTCCATGTAATAGAGAGGAGCACGAAGGTATTAATCTTTTATTTAGTCTGAAATGAGTTGTATCAGCTGCAACTACAGTGACATCAACATCTTTGATTCTTATCTCCCTTTCAGTGGCTATAAATGGCTTCATTTCTACTGCTCTGCTCTGATTTGATATTTATCTGATCTAGGTCAGAATCTGGCCTAGTGGGATTTTATGAAACATAAAGCAGCCCAGAATTTGCTCCTGACTTGTCTATCTTTCTCATGCCACTGAAAATATGCTGATCTTTAGTCAATATATTTCACATTTCTTTAATTTCAATTCATCATTTTAGAGCTTGTACTTGTCATTTCTAACAGCTTGTCCCCCAAAATGCTTTAGCTATTTTGACACTATTATACTGTTATTATCTTGATGAACTCTTCCATCTCATATTATTGGTTTTATAAAACATGGGGCAAATGTTTGTGACTTGATACTGAGAAAAGCCTAAAAGCATCAAAACACATGCAAGGATTAGCTCTGTCATGGAAAATAAAAGCTGTCATCCCTTACTCCAGAATTACCTGCATCCTTAAACTAGAAAAATCCAGCATATGCATCTCAGTGGGGAAAAAAAAAAAAAAAATAGAACTTCTAAAGAACAAAATAGAATCCTGCCTCTCTAGTTAGTTCCCTGTTCATTTCTGAGTTTATATATGCTCAAGGGACTGTTTCAGTGTTAAAACATAACTCACTGAAGACACAGGAGATAAAAGAAGCTGAAACATTTTGATGGAATATTTCTCAAAGGGAGAATTTGTTTTTGAAAGTCTCTTTTTAAGCCTTCTTTAAACCTTTAGGTCCTGTGCATTGTGCTGTTCCGTAATTTTTTCCCCATTTTGATTTTCACTGCTGTTTTTACAGGGTGTGAACTCTCTTGAGAATTTCAGATCTGCCTTCTTCATCTTTTTTAACCCAAGGGCTTAAAACTCTGGAAAATAAAAAAAAATATTAAAAAAATAAAACTGAAGATAGAGGAAAAAAGAGGCCACAGGGTGTCTTGAAGAAGGTGGGAAAACAGATTATTATAGAAGAAAGAGAAAAGGGTAATTCCAAGAGAAGTGTGCAGTTACCCACCATTTTCATCATCCAGAAGTAAAGTATTTAGGGGCAAAGTTCAGATAAAATCTTGACTCTGAAGTTGTTTGGATAGTGAATACATTTTTATAGACCCATGAAGAGTTTCTGCTATTCCATCCTTTGTGCCTCTAAACCACAAATACCCATACAACTCCCAAACAAAAAAAATACAACTCTTCATTATCATTCACATTTTATTTATGTGGATTTATTCATTTTATTATGCAAGAACAGCCATAATTACCTGGCTGGTTGGGAGACTAATTTGAACTGAGTCCCACATCTCTGGCTTTGGTATCTTCTCTCTGGGACTCCGAGTCTGGGTTCCCTGGCTCACACTCCTCTCCTTCAGCTGGAAATCCAGAAGCCCTGGCTTTACTCAGGTGTTGAATTTTGGCTCTCAGCTCCATGGTGAAAAGCTGCAGACCCAGAGATTTTGTTACAAAAAGCAGCACTCTAGGATTGCTGCCTCCATGCTGGGCAGCCAAGAACAGGCCTTGAGGGTCTGCAGCTCCTCGTCAGTCAAAGGTGCTGGATTTTAAGGTTACCCTTTCCTGCAAGGCTCAAGGAATCCTATTTCACACAGGAACAAACAAGGGAAAGGAACAGGGAAATTATGGTATTGGAGTATTTTTGAAATTGTTTTCCCCTTCAGTCTTTTCAAAATACTATAACTTCTAATAGAAAAGAAGAGTTTTTAGGAAATTTAGTTAAAATTGACTTAAATTCAAAAGGCCTAAGGTTCAAAAATCATTTGGTACTGCAGCCATCAACTGCTTCCACTCTTCAGCAATCAGTTTCACTGCAGGTTACTGATACACTGCCTTGATTAAGCTAATGATGAAATGGAGACAGTTTCTTTTTTTGCCTCAACTCTATACTCAACTGTAGAAGGAACATGTGATAGCTGTAAATTATTTATTATTTGGAGGGGAGGGGGTGGCAATCAGTAACTGCACAGTTTGTACAGATTATTCTCCTCTGCTTTGTTAAGGTCTAATGTGGGCAATATTTGATTATTTGACAGATTATTTCAAATGTGACTGTGCAAAAACTATGCAAGACTCAATATGCTTGAAACAGCATGAAAGCTCTATCAAATTATCTTTAAGACCACAGCGTAAGAAAACTAACATAGGTATTTCATTATAAGAGAAAAACAGACTTTCAAAATAGGAAAATTCAGTAGTAATAACCAAAAGTTTAAGAGATATTCTCTTCTTGCAAACAGACAAATGTCAAAAAGGCATACACAGAACAGGAACATTATGGTAGAAACAGTAGAAAGCCCATCTCTTCTATAAATTTTATCTCTTTTATAAATTTTGAGCCATCAGCAAACACCCGAAAAGCAGAAGTTTTTGCACATCCCACACCCTGATGCACCAATGTCACTGCTCATCCTTTCAGGACTCCATGTGCCCCCTGCTTTTCCACACTGGGTGTTTGGGCAGCAGCCCATCCCTGACAGTGGGACCACCTTTCCCCCCAGTAAATTCAGAAATGCAACACGGAACACATTCACCAGCTAAGGAAGGCAAGAAAAGCAGCAGCACTCAATCTGAAACTCCCATGGAGCAGCTTTTAAGCATGAAAAAGTTATTCCTCTTAATCTTAGGGTGAGTTTACTTCTTAGGAGACAGACATAACCAATTTTAATTCCCAAGTTTTCTAATGAA
>VYZQ01049737.1:104590-115762 GCA_013400655.1 Mystacornis crossleyi
TTTTTTTTTTTTTTTTTTAAAGATAATGCCAATTTTTCAGTGTAAAATAATGGGGGATGAGAGAAAGCAAAAGAAAACAAGCCCTTCTACTTCAATGCAAGGCTTTCAGGGAGATGTAGCATGAATATTTCATGCTCACTGTCTCTTCTCTATGCTCAGCTTCCTAGCTGACACTATAGTTTCCATGATGTCCTTATAAAAATGGAAATGAAGAGCACAAATATAAAACCTCATGGACTTGGTCCAAGTGCCGCAAAAGGAAACCTACTCATGAATTAAATTTACAAAAAGAAATGAAGATGAAGAATTGCAGAAACATTTAGAGATTAAAAAGAGCAATCTAACAGCGTATTTAGTTTGGGATGAAAACTGAGAGTTTTTGAGATTTGACTTAAACAAAAAAACCCAAACAAACCAGCAAAACTTCATGAAAAATTGCAGAAAAACAATCAGCAAAACCTTCAGTTTAACATTTTTGAAAAAGAACCTGTCTTTTTTTGCCCCTACATATTTTTTCTGCTTTGTGTAAAGTAGAGTTTGATCTTGGATAACCTGTACAGATACGAACTTTGACCTGACTGAATCAAGCCTTTCTAGTATGTACAAAAATCAATATACTCCATTTAATTAATAGGAAAATACAGCAGGGCTAAAAAATACAAACAATATTAACCAGCAAACACATCCATGTATATACTGCAGAGGTCTGACCAAAAATATTAACTCAGACTTAATTAACACATACTAATGCTTGTATCTGTCTCTGATTTTTCACAGGAAGCATGGCAGAATATAATTAATGTTCCAAAAATAGATGCAAGTTCAGAACACCATTATCTTGAAGAATTTAATTGGTCTTACTATTCTATAAAATACAGAAAAATGTCATTTTTTAAAATAAGTTTAAGAATGAAAGACTTTCTTTCTAAATCTAATTATAGATATTTTAAAGATGAGGCAAAGCAAAGCAGAGCAGAGATAACACCTGTATTGGAGTAAAATATCCCTATTGCTGTACTCAACTCACAGTAATTATCAAATGAGATGAATTCTCAATAAATGGCTAACAAAATGAAAAAAAGCTGAATATTCTTATTATAGATATTTCATTGTAACAATTTAACATGTCAGTCTCAATCTGACCCTGAAATTAGTGGGACAGATCCTTAAATCAAAGCTTGCTGCCACCAGGATGAGCAGTGCAAATACAAGAGGATGTCCCACAGCTCTGCCTGGTTTCACCTCTGCTGTGTCAGGATAGGAGATTTGTGGGTGCTCTACTCTTTACCACCTTCTCTTGAGAAAATTATTGCACCCAAGACTGTCCAGCCCTGGTCTTGCCAAGCCACACCCAACACTGGAGTGATGATTTATTGACAGCACTCTTTACATCTGGTCAGTGAAATAACACACTATTCTTTCCAAATGCCTCTGAACTGGTATTTTGGCTTCAGTAGTGAAGGAACACTAACTGCATTAGAATTTTCCACCACAAATTTTATGCCCGTTCTGTCTTCCAAGCACTGGAGTGCTTGTGAAATGGATTGTCCTTGAGAGGTGAAAATTGAATGTAAGCATGGTGTAGCAATGGAAACACAAAGAAAAGTTCTATACTTTAAGATGGAGATAGTATTCCTGCAGCACCACACCTGGTTTGTACAAAGTTTTCTGAGAAATTTGAATAATTAAGGAAACTTCTTCTGTGGTGTCATATTTAAAATAAAAGTGAGAAATGGGTGGGTTCCTGATCATAAAGAGTTCTTCAGGCAAAGGCAGAACAATATTCAGATTTTAAAAACATCAGCCTTTTATGTTTAGATGTAAAGAATACATATTTTGTGTGGATAATTGACTATTAAACTGGACATACAAGGATGCTTCATCATTTGATGCCTCGAAAAATCCTCTTTTCTAGCTCAATTAAAAATTATGCTGGCTGATAAAAGAACAGTTTATCAAATTCTAGTGGTTCATGCTGAGCAGGTTGTCAAGCCAGATTATATTAGAAGGGCATCTGTCATTTTATTGCATCAAAACCTCTGTGTCCACAACACACAGACTGAACACATCTTCAGTGAAATATTCTCATAATGCCATATAGATTCCAGAAATCAGTCTTTGCAGTGCTGTGTCTGATGCTTGACACCATAACTTCACATTCAGTGGACCTGGGGGCTTCATTTTGTCTAGAACCGAGTTTGGCTCACTGATGTGAAAAGAGAAAAGTCACCATCCTGAAAAGAAAAGCAGAAAAAGCAGTACAGGTGTCCTCTTCATGTCCCCACTTCAGCTGAATGTAATTACATCGAGACTTTCCAGATTACTTCAGTAGAGAGCAAAAAGAACAAACTGTCTTAAAAAAAAAAAATAAATAAAGGATCCAAAAAAGATCTGTGAATCCCTGAGGCTTTCTGGCTTACCAGTGCTTTGATTTATTAAATGTTATACACATTTAGTTGCAAAAGTTCATATTACGGCTCCAGGTAAGCTGAGGTCAAGTTGCTCGGGAAGAAATTTGCACTTAAATGAAGCAGCCTTTCAGCCTGACAAAGATGAAGATATTCAGCATTGATGTTTCCCCAGTGGGTCTGGGATCAGCAGCGAGGGGAGAGGCAGTGCCATTTCCAGGTGCCAGACCTGCTCACAAAAGTGAAGGCGACTTTCCGAGCAAATACTTTAGCAGAGCAAGAGGGAAAACACAACCGACAACAAAAATCCAACAAAATATCATCCCATAGGCTGTGGCAAGACCAGAGTACCCAAATCTCACCTGAATGAGGGCACAGAAGAGCAGAGGGAAAAAACCCAAGTCATTCATGTAGGGACTGAATAACTAGCACCATATATTCACAAAGGACAGGTTGTGCTATCATAACAGCTTTGAAAACAACTTTGCTTTTTGGAGAGGCATGCAGAAGACTGGGAGGAAAGGGAGAGTGGGCACAGAAGGACCAAAGTATGCACTGTACTAAACCAGAAATCACAAAACCAGCCTCTGACTAATACATTGTCTTTAGAAAATTCCAAGAATCTCTTTAAGTGCCTATTTATTTCCTCTCTTGATTGCTTAGTTCAATAGACAGAGTACTGTGTGCCAGATAAAACTGTCTCCCACATATCCCTCCTATTAAATAAGAAGAGAAAAGGAAAAACAAGGAAAAGGAACAGCAGCACAATGTATGGTTTGAAAAAAAATAAAAACGGGCTTTAAAAGACACACCAATGAAACTGAGATTAAGGAAAAATTCATTATTGTCTGAATGATCAGCTCTTTAGTGACCATTCGACAAACTGTGATACCACGAGGGGTCCCAAGACACCTCCCCAGGAAAGCGTGAGCTCGTATTCGGCAAAGGGCGACCCCAGCTCACAGCGAGCTGAAGCATTTTGTGCGTGCCCGCAGTGCAAGGGCACGGCAGGGTGAGGGACAGACCCTGGACTCCCACTCCACAGCACTTTTCACTAAAACACTGATGACAGCTAGGAGTCCCCAGTGAACCACAATCGCTTTATACAATCACAGCATACCTATGAAAGGTATCTCAGATAAAAATGTTTTTTCCCGAACAACCTGAAGTCTCATTCCATCATTTGCACTCAAAAAAAGGCACACAGAACCCAGCTAGTTTCCATATTAGCTCAGTACCTGCATCAGAGTCCCCTAGACTGCACCAATGTGTTTTTTCCATATCCTATTAGCTCCATATTCAGACCTAAGCGTCTTAATAATATTGTAACATGATAAATCAATATTGTGTACCGTATCACAGCTCAGCATAAACAAAACTTTAAAAATATCTTCTTACTCTAACTACAGTCTCTCATGATACTGTTAGAGAACATAGACAGGAAACATAGGTGAAAGGACAGCACTTTTTTTTGTAAATTATCTGATCACAGCTCCCCTGTAAATCTGGGAGCTGTACATATTTGTTACACCTGAAAACAGTGAGAAGAAAGCTGTGCAGTGCCTCACGTCATCTCTTACCATCAGTTACTAACAACGGATGTCATTCTGACAGTGGGCTGGCTGAAGCTGAGATATTGCACCTCATTATCACACAGAAGTCTCCTGAATTACCTTCAAGATGTGCACGAGGAGTCACAGAGCACACTGCTAATCATTTTGTGCCACAGCAGTGTGGTGTGTTTTACAAGGGGCAGTCAAGGACTCGAGCAGAATACCTGAAAGGACTTGTTTTGATGTGTTGCCAGTTTAGTTGAATTTAGGAACACATCCAGGTAAAGAAAAAAGGTTCAATTATCCTATGGGGATTTTACTCCACGCTGTGAGAAGATGTGTAATTAGATTCTTGCAACGCCTGACTACACTTTTGGATTCTCCAACTGAGGTTTGATTACCTGATGATTAATAAAATTTCAAATTTCAGTTCTGATCTTCCTCCATAGTTTTCAAGTAGGAACAATTTTCATGACTGCAGAAGAACCTCAGCTCCTCCTGAAGAGAAGCAATCACTCCACAGGATTAGGAAAGCAATGCTGCTCACACCCTGCACTGACAGCAGCTGTACGGGAGCTGTCAGGATCACAATCCTCACTTTTCATAACCTCACTTTGGTCTGTAAAAGGGATAGACTACTCACAGCCCTAAGGCGAGCTTCTAGTTTCATTCTGCTAGTGGATGTTCCTCCCTGCATGCTGGAGATGCTCAGGAAACACAAACCTTTCCTTGAGAACTGTTCCCACTACCAATTTCCCACCCTGTAAGCCAAATGCAGACCTAGAGGGAAGCAGCTGCAGCCCTGCACCAGATGAGCCACAGCCTCCAGAGAAGAACCCTGCTCTAAGGAGCAGCCTTTGGGGCACACTTATCCACACCACATCAGGAAAATAATAAACTAGTAGTCCAACAGCAGACAGTTGAAAAATCAGGCTAAGATAACTTACGACTCCAACCACTACACAACCCTCATTAAATTCACACAGCCAAGGCTGGCTAGAGAGCACCAAAGGATTTAATGTACAGCAAAGGACATATTCCAGCCATAAATACAGACAGATGAAAAAAGGACAATCCAGTTAAGGTAGGCTATGCAGAGTGCTGGAGAAAAGATGGTTTTGAAAAAAATAAATGAGCTTCCAGCAAAGTTTGAAAGGCAAAGTGTTAGGCAGGGAGAAGACGAGAAATATTGTGAGGTAATGATTAATATCAAGGCCTCAAATCGGTAAGAATGGTTCAAGGGAACATAAAATTCAAACAGATGAATTTATCTGATTTTTGGTCCTCAGTCTGTGTGAAGCATGCAAAACAACATAAATTTGACATGGAGAGAAGCAGTTGTACACCAGTACTTTAGACGGACATAAGGAAGAGTGGAGGCAAGTCACTGCCCTTTCTATCATCTATCCAGTAGTGTCCCACTGTTTACAATGTAAAAAAAGCAGCATTTACTGGACTAAATGACAAAAAGAATATAAATTTTCAGCAGGAAGACAAAGCACTGGAAAGGCTGGATGAAATACAGGGAGAAAGCATGGTTCAGCTTTGTTAAAGAATGTGCTAGACTGAACTGAGAATATCCTTACAATCATATGTTTCTCTAGTGAGCTATGTTGCTTTCATAATTGTAACTAATTTAGGCACTGGAATGTGCAGTCTTAAATGTCTGCTCATCACCATCTATCAAACCCTCTTCCCCTGTCCCCCAGAGTCTGGCTGCAAGGCTCAGGGCAAAGTTGACCTCCAAGCCAAAACCAAGGGAAAAGAAAGTCCCACTGTGCTGTGAAGAAGAGCAGCAGATCACTTCTTCTTTAAAATAAGCACTACTTGTCTGCCGTGGTTTTGCTTTCAGATTTACCCAATCCCCATAGAAAAGAACAATTAGGAAAACTTTTCAACTCAGAAAGTGGAGCACAAGCAACAAGTTTTTGGACATTACCACAGGTTAAATTTAGTTTTCCAAGAGACGTCATAATTTTAGTTGTATTATTTTTTCCTCATAATATTTACAAGGCTCTTGCAGTGGTGCCAGACTTCTACCTGTGCTACTTCTACATACCACACAGAGATCTGAAATATGACGGATGGGAATGGAGCATGTCAGAGACATTTACTTCGTGCCAGGGGTAACTGCTGTGGAAGAAGCATGTGGTAAAGCAAGAATGATATTAAATTTACCAACTTACAAAGGGTTTGCTAAGGAACACAGAGATGAACATAAACGTCCAGCAACATCCCTGAAACTTGGAATGCTTGGAATTGCAACATAACATTAGCAAAAAAACAATAAAGCAGAAGCATAAAAGGCAAATCCTCCCTAGCATGTTGCCTCTTTCAGAACACTGGTTCTCATTATGTTGAGCTTTCTGTTCTCAAATTCAGAACCTGAAAAAGCTATTTCATGTATAAAGAAAGAAAAAGGGACCTTGTTTTTCAGCTTAAAGATGATGAATGCATCATTTGCTGTTAGAGGTAATGAGGATTTCAGTTGCTTTTGGCCCCGTAGGATTTTCTGAGCTTTGCCAAAATGAACAAACAACAATCTATATTAATGAACAACTCCAAAGGCTTGGATAAGATGCATAGCTCACATTCACATGGAGTTCACTATTGTACCGCCATAAATCGTACATGTTGTGTGCAACAGATATAGGCGGCAAACATTTGGGCTTTAATCAATTTTAGCTCTGTCTGTACCATAATTCCGCAAGAAAAAATCAGAAACCTTTGGCTGAAGGACAGATTGATGCCCCTTCACCTCCTAAAGTCACTGTAGCACACGCCCTGCTCCTCCTCGGCATGGCTGCAGCATCCCTTGGCAGTGGAGGAGAAGCAGGCAGGACCCAGACTGCCTTTGGAAAGCTCAGCACGTGCAGTGCCCTGCACAGGGCCTGTAAAGGAACCCAGGCCATGCCATGGAAGGTTTCTCCCACTGGGAGATCATCCCTTCTGCCGCAGCATTTCTGTCACAGCTGGAGGGGTTGCAGGCTCGTGTAGCCAGAGCTCTGTGGCGCAGGGCACACGTGAAACACCTTGCAAAGAACACAGCCTGCTTTGCACAACTTGCAGCACAACACCATGGCTGAATATGCTTTAAATTACCCTTCACGGGAGCTGGTGAATGTAAAAGATATTAATATTACCTGTCTACACACACACACACACAAGAATGCCCTCAAGAACCAAGGTGTGACACAGCAGCAGCAGCGCTCAAACAAACCGGGGGCTGTGGCTGCCTTCACACAGAGCTGAGTGAACCTGTTTGACAAGGAGAGAGCCGAGGACCTGAGGAGAGGAGAAAGCCAAGGACATCGGAAAATGCAGCAGTTGGAATGTGGCCCAAAGCAAACTTCCATGAGACGATTTCCAGCATAATCACCACGTGAAAGATGAATGACAAGCAGAACCCCACCTCCTCCTGCATTTAGAGGAACAACACTTTGCAAGAGTGTTACCCCCTGTGCTAAGCAGGTGGGGAAACACCCATGCACCAAATTTCAGCACTAATTTTTATAACTAAAATAGTCCTGTGGGTCCTGCCTTTATGCTGATAGCGGTGTTTAAGAGTTGCTATGAAATGTATATGTACAAAACACGTCCATGCAAGACACTGCAACTTCCCAGCTCCCCATCCTCCTACATGGAGGGGTGCAGTTTCTTCAGCCTGCAAACAGTACATGAATCTCTCATCTAACCATCCTCTGGTTATGCCACGTTCTGATCTGAATCCTGCCAGCAGTGGGATGGATAAGTCACCTGAGAAAGGGCAGCTGTGCACCTAGCAGAGTAAAAGTCAGTGACTTAAAATAGGCGAACTAAAACTATTATCCAAAGAAAGTCTTCCCCATAGAGAGAAAGGCAGAATTCTGATGTCGTGATAGCTCTGCATGCACATTGCTCTTGAAATGAGTATTTGCATGACAGGCAACCAGATAACTTGGAAGCAAATCAAGCCCAGAATACTTCTCTTCATTTTCTTTAAAGACACTTATTTTGCGTAGTACCACGAGAAAAATTTATGTCCCACTGCTCTCCCCTTATTTTCATGTGATCAGCTGGAGTTTTTCATTCTGGGGAGGGGAACAGAAGGAGAAGGAGGTGGCTGACGGGTTAATAATTTACAGATCCGTATTTCTTTTATACTGCAAGTATGTTCCATTTGTTCTGAAAATATGTAATGATCTAAAATGGGGACAATTTTAATGAATTGGATTCATAATATTTCATATCTTGCTGCCAGACTTTTAGTCAATCAAACTAATGTTATAAAGGCACCGCCAACAGCCAATTCTGACATCCTTTAAGCAGGTCAGTTATAAGCCAATTAACTCTACCTACTTGGTCTCCAAGGTCTGAATAAAATATAGCCCATTTTGATTAGAGGCACTACTTCCACCAGCGTGCACATGTCTTAAAATAGACTGCAAAAATACTGAAAGCCCCATGGAACTGTTAGAGGAAGTCTCGATCCTACTGAAGTCAATTACTGTAATACAATTTCTCCTGACTTCTCACAGATTACGAGAGCTCCCAGACTCACACAGTGTCATTCCAGTTTTATTGGATAGCAGAAAAACTAAGTGCTGCATTCATCAGAGCCCTTCCATCTGCCGAATACAACTTTTCTGCAAAGTAAGACAAATTGAAAACATCAATCCTGAATTCCAGCAAAATTCCTGGAGAACTAACTTCAGCAAGAGGAAATCAATCAAAATTGCATATATTCACACCTCATATTAATTCCTCCTGCTTATTTTAACATAACTTTCACATTATTAATAAGTGTCAGATTTTCCTTGATTGGTTTCACAGGAAATGCAGTCATTAGAACTGGGTTAAATAACAGTCATCAAATTATTTCAAAAATGAACTTTGTATTAACTTGAACTTATAAATTTTATTTTATTAATTACCAAATCTTTTTTCTTCTTAATTGTGTAATGTTTAAGAGCTGAGAAATACATGGATGCTTCTTTTGTCAAGAATATCCTGCTTTAGATTCTTTAAAAACTGGGTGGATTTTTCATTATTTTTCCCACTCCCCAATAAAATGTAATCATTTTCTTTGGAATCATACTGATGAGTAGGGAGTGCTAGAAAATTCTTGTTTTATATGTAGTCACACAAATGCCTTGCAAAAATATTCCTGTCATTCACTGCATTATATACCTCATGCAGACTGCACTTCAGAACAGCAGATCTAATTAAAAGAACACCACCTCCACAACAACAGTAAAAACCAAACAACAAAAAACCCCACACAAAAACCAAACCAAACAAAAAAAACCCCACCAACACCTACAATCTCCAACAGCATAGAGACAGCATTGGTTTAATTTGTTGGAAAAACTCCAAACTGGGCAGCATCCTTAGAAACCAAACTGCATCTGAAATCTTCCTTGCATCTTTTTATTATTCTAAATGTTTTTTGTAACATATGTAACAAATGTAACATATAGGCAATAAATCTGAGTTTTGTTTGTTTTCTTTGTTCCTGTGTAAGCCAAATCCCAAAATAACAGAACTTTTTGAAACCACACCAGCAGCAAATCCATCCTACTGTTTCACCATGTTTGCCATACAGTCAGCAAAAAAATTAGGAGGAAAGGGGTGGAAAAAAATGAAAAAAAAAGAAATAAAGAGAAAGGTGTAGGGCTAATAATTCAAGGGCACAAGAAACAGCAAGCCCAGGATTCAGAACCATCTAGAATTGCCAAAAAAGCACATTATGAAAAGCTAGAAAGGCATGACACCAAGCATTTGGGAATGGCACAAGCCATATGAAGCCAGATGGATTCCAGCCAGGTTGGCCTGGCCAAATGCACAAAGACATAACACAAGTTTGAATCCAACCTAAGAGGATTTTGTTGACAGGAACTGGAATTAAGATCATACGAAACAGCGAAAATGTAATATTAAGGGGTGTAAAATTTACTCATGCTCAAGAATGGAAATAACCTCTTCTAGAGTAATTTAAAACAAAGATATAACTGTTTCTTACCATGAATAAAGAAATATTGATACCCCTTACCAAGGAACAAAAATACAACTTCCTTGATGTAATGGTTAGTTAAACTGCACCTAATTATTAAAATTCTTGACAACTGATGCAGTAGAAGCAATTTCATCTGCCTTCTGAAAATAAAAATCTGACATAAACATTTTGTGTAATACACTAGTTTTTCAATTTTCCCATGATTGCCAGTCCTGGGTCCATTACCCTCCTACATTTCCACTGACCTTTAATTAGAGTTGAAATATTTAATTGAAGTATATCTTGATTTGCTTACTAAACATCATAAACAATCTAAAAGTGTAAGGGAAGAGACTTAGTGCTGGAGAAAACAAGAAGCAGGATCAGGACTGATAGTATTAANTTGATGTGCTTACTAAACATCATAAACAATCTAAAAGAAAGGGTCATAATTTTAAATATGCAGGAAACCAGGAAACTGCATTTAATTTATTTCAAAAAACATATTATTAAATCAAGTCATGTATTTTTTAAGAGAAAATTTCTGATCATTTTAAGGTATAAATTAATTTTTTACTGAAGCTGGGAAAAGTCTGAGCTATTCTTGAAAAGGAACCCAGGGAGCAAAGGGGATGTCAGCTACAGGAGGGCATATGTGTAATTTGCAGTCCAAGGTGCTTGTACTCTAATGGGTACATAATAGGTGGAATGGCTGGAAGTTGTTCACACAGGAATGATCATTATTTCCATCCCAGAAGGACTTGCTTCAGAAACTTATCCTGCCTGTCTACACCAGCACCTTTGGTCTACAGCACTTATTTACCTCAAGGATAAAAGTAAAATCACTTGCAAGCCATCTATATGGATATAAATGTATACATTTTCTAATTCTTCTTCCCTGCTACGGAAATGTGAGAAATATATGCACTAAGAAATGTTTTTTCTTAGCAGGAGAATTTTTGACATCTCTCTAATTGCTTTTTGGTAATGTCAGAGCAAGGGATCTGTGGAGATGGATATTTAGTTCTGTTTTTCTCCAAAAAGTTATTAATTAAGAAGTAAGTGCAAACTAAATGTTTGTGCATTTTTCATTGAAGAATCTTTCATAAGCCGCTGTTTCCTTTTTCCTACAAACAGCTGTCACAGCAACATTTCATTACGTAATCAGCTTCTCTCTACTCACACACACTCAACAGACATTGTAATTGCTGGTAACTGGGCTAATATGGAAAAAGTA
>VYZQ01049739.1:4952-16779 GCA_013400655.1 Mystacornis crossleyi
TCCCTTATATGTCTGTACCATAGAATGTTCTCCTTTCCCTGCTCTCCCACTGGCCCTCGTTCCTTAGTCCCTCCCTCACAGTTTTCCTATTGGTTCCCTGACCCTAGTCCTGCCACTGTACCGCCCCTGTGCCCTCCGATCATTGGCCCTGATGCTCTCTCCGCCCTCTATAAAACCCAGTACCCTCGATTGTTCCTTGTCTTCATCCCTGGAACCCTTCATGTGAGTGGCTGCAATAAACCTCTCCGTGGAACCCCATACAAAGACCCTTCCCAGACTCTTTTACCTGCAGCTTGCATGTGTGTGTGTGCCAGCTGCCCCAGTGGCAGAGGGGGCTTGCATGAGTGCTTCCATGGCCTCTCTCGTTCATCCCCGACGGGGATCAGCGACTCCGGGAGTGCCGGCTCCTACGTGAGATGCTTGGGGAAGATGCATTGCCCTCACCAACTGTGTGCGCAGCAGCCCTACCGAAGCGGCTTCTTGTGGAGACACTTTTGGGAAGGTTGCGGCACTTTTACCACCAACACCCGCCGCAACAACGATCTTGTCTGTAGACAAATAATGCTGGCATAACTATCTAACTGTGTAAATAATTCCAATAATTATAAAACACTGAGAAACTAGATAGCTCTTAAAAATTCTACTGGATTAACCTGGATATGCTATTCCAAATCTTCTGCTAACTTTTATATAAGTTTCCTTTTTACCTAACTTTTACATTTAATATTTGTACCTTTTTATTCCTCCTACTCTCCTTTTTTAGTATTCTTCTAACTATTACAATTGTAGAAATTACCCACTTTTTTGATGAATTTTGTTTCGTGACAACCCTTGCTCCCTTCTTATTTCACAATTTCTTCACTACTACTCTTGATTTATATCAAGACAAAGTAACTTGGCCTCTCTTGTCTCTCTTAGCTTTATAAAATACTATGGGTAAAATGTTCTGAAGGGAAACCCTAGCTGTATATATATGATTTAAAAATAAATAAGCTTAATTCAGAACTCAGGGAAGGTGCAGGAAAGGTGCCAAGCTGACTTCCCTTCAGACTCCTGCCCTGTCTATATTTACAGAATAAAAACAGCAGTGGAGAATTCCCCCTTCTAATTCCTTAAAAATAGTGTTTTATCCTACTCTCAGGGTACCTTTCCCCTCATTTATTAAATCTTTCTTATCTCAGGTAAGGTTTGTAACAGAGCTTTTGTTGCTGGTGGTGTTATTTAATGTGGAAACTTGTGTATCAGCAACTTGACTGAGACCACCGACTTCTTGGCATAGTACCCCTATACTTTTATTAATTTGTTGCGTTATGCTTTCCTCAAGAGATAATTGTTTAATGTACAGGTCTTTTATTGGCTTCAACTCCATGAATTATGGCTGGGATTATTATGGCAAAATATCACAGGCTGGGTAAAACGCTAAAGTTGGAAATACTATCATGGAACAGCATTTCACGCTGAAAGAAAAGCTCTATGCATTTGTCACACTCAGTAAAGGGGCTGATATCCACACTAACCTTAAATTTTCAGGAATATACCCACATCTTTTGTAATCACAACAGAATAATAATGTAATAAATCAGTTTTATGAGTCCTGTCCCTATTAAATCATGTGGATAGTAATTAAATTGTGCAATGAAGGAGACACTGAATTCAATTTCAGCAAAAATCATCTTCCTGTCCTCTTTCGGGAAAAAGATTAAGTTTAGAGGTGGGAAGTAAATGGAGTGAGATAAAAAGGAAGGGTGTTCCTCACACTGTATTCAATTGTGTTTTTCACTGTTTGGCATGGAAGATTTACAGTGCTGAAAGGAGAAAATACATGGGTAAATGAAAAGCAGTGTTCATAATCTAGAACCTGAAAAAAACGGAAATCTAAGCTTTGGTAATTATCTGTAGGGTAGTAACAGCCATGACAGGTGCTTATCATAGATATCCATGTGGGTCAACACTAGCTGAGCTGCTGATATTTAAAAGAAGGCACTTGCATTCCATTCAGCCTCTCTCCCATCCTTATTAAACATTTCTTGCATCTTAGCCCCAAACATCCTGGAGAGGTGTGCAAGTCACACAAAAGCACTGCCAAAAAGGCACTAATTGGTGCCCCAGCTGGCACTCTCAGAAGACAGGCCAAGGAAGGAGACTAAAATACTGTCCAGGTCAGTTCAAAGGCATTTTGGGGCAAATGTGGAAAACTCACTAAACTCCTGCCTGTGTTTACACCTTTTCTAGCACAGCCAGACCAATGTTTTTAATAAGTGCCAATTATTACCTTCTAAATAGTAGTTTTAACGAAGAACACCAAGTTTACTGTTTGAGCTGTAGTTCTCACTGGAATTAGACTCTTTTGCACATATTAACATATATACATCTGTCTGCTGCTCTGTCTTGTGTGCCGGTCAAGTAGACCTCTATAGCAATAAAAAATAAGTTTAAATCTAAAATTAGTATTTGTCAGCAAACCTACCCTATGTGGGCACTCACCCAGCTATTTGTGAAAGTTTGTAAAGGTGAAATATTAATTCTTCGGAGCTGACATTTCAGTTCCAAGAACAACTATATTTCTGCAAACAGATATTTTGAATAACTGTTGCCTAAGTGCTTTTGTTTCATCTGATGGGTCTATGTTCTTTATTGTTGTATTGCCACTTCTTCACCTATACCTACATGATTAGTTCATTTCAGCACAAGGACACTGGGCAGAAGTCTGACCTGTTATTCAGCTGGAAGCAGGAATTTCCTTTAGTCTGGAGACAACAAACAGTAGTTCTCGTGACCTCTTACCAGAGGTCTATATGTCAGTTGCATTTGCTTGTGAAATGAGTTTTACTCTTTTTTCAGACTGACGTCTGACATTCACTTTGGTCTGTGTAAACAACAGAGAATAATTGTTTACACAGAAAAATTTTAATACCTTATCCTTCTGATCCAGTTTCATTAAAATGACTTAAACAAACCCCCAAAAGTCTCAAGTGTTATTTTGCTGTAGCTCTATCACAAAAGCTATTTATTCCTGGTTGTTTTTGCAACAGGTTGTTTTTGCAACAGGTTGTTTTTGTCCATGTGTGTATGGTTCTTTAACCTCTCACTATGGTTTTGGGATTTTTTCAGTATTAGAATTTTTGACACCAAATGATCCTGCTGAATCAGTGCATTTATTCTGGCTGAAACTAAATTTATTTTCCTCGGAGCAACCCTCACAATGTTATGCTTTGCTAGGAAGGTATTGAAAACACACCATTGTTTTGGGTACCACTGAGCAATGCTGGCACAGCATCAGTGCTGTCTCACCAACACTCCTCCTCCATCAGCAGCTGAGAGTTGGCAAGATCTCGAGAGGGGACATAGCCTGGTCAGCTGACCCAACCTGACCCAAAAGACATTCCATACCATATGACATCTGGTCAGCAATAAAAGCTAAGAAAGAGGGAGGGTGTTGTGGGTTCTGGCCCAGATCAGTGGGAGGGGCATGGCCAAGACATTATGATACCTCATTACATCATTGCCAGGGATGGGGAAAAGGGACTCTCTCTTCCAGGAAGGAGGGACATCTTTCAGTGGAACAAAGTGCGGTGGGGTGAGGAATCCATCCATTGTTCATTGTCTTGGAGTCTCCTGTGAGCATTTTTGCATGTGAATCATTCTCTCTTTTTTGCATACTTTTACTAGTGCTTGGGATACCAAATTTCTTAGATATTTTCACCAGCATACTGAAATTGAATTGAACATCTGTATAGAGGCTTATCCAAAATTTGTTGTAACAGACACAAGCTCTAAGGCTCTCTTTCATAGCAGGCAGTTACTTGGTGGGAATACATATACAGGTCTCAACTCACTCTTTTTGAAGTGTGTGATTGTGAAGCTGCCTGGCTTGATTTTAAAATGCTAAAGTAGCTGAGTGTTCATATGTTAAAAGACCGGTGTAAAGCACTGTTTGGTTGAATTTCTGCAGACCCTAAAACATTGGCATTTATGAAGGGGAGGTGCAGAACTACATTTGAGACCAACATTAGAATACTCTTTCTTCTAATATGGAGGTTCCAAATGAAAGGGTTGTTACCTCAGCTCATGCTAGAAGATAAAACTAATGCAAGCTCAGCTGCAGAGATGAAACTCCCAACTGGTAATGAGCCATGAGCTCAGGATGTGAAATAAAGGGAAAATTACATTAGTAAGGACACCAGAAACCTCATGCTGTAACAGAAAAGAAAGCCTGATTTTACTTTAACTACAAACCTATTTGGACTTCACTGTAGAAGAGGGTCTGAAGTGCCAACTTTATCTCCATATCTTCCTCTGTTTTTTGTTGTTTTTTTTTTTTTTTTTTTTTTTTTTTTTTTTTTTTTTTTACAGGACTGGACTGTGGAGATTGAACTGATGACATTGTAGCATTTTAAGTGGAGATTGTACTGCAAAAGTGGAATCAAAGAGTTAAATATATCCTCTTAGCTATTTTGAGAAATGTATCGGTAGATATTTGTGCTAAAAGAGTGTTGAAATTACAATGATTTTAGCACAAAATAGAAAAGTAGGATTGCGTGATTCCGGAGGTTTTCTTATAGTTTAGACAGAACTGGTTTAGACTCAAACTGGGTAATTCCAATTTTTTACCTATTTAAATCCACTGAAGAAAACCCACTTTGTCAGGTATTTTTCTAAGACAGGCAATTTATTGTTTATCACCTGAAACCTATGTATGGGTGTTCTTAAGGAAACTGTATTGATCAGAAATGTTGCTATGCATCATGAAATACAAAATTACTTTGATCACCTTTAAGATAACAGCCAAAAAAGAATGAGGCAAAAAGCTAACAATAACAAGTCCTCTAAAGTGAAAAGTAGTGATAGTCACTGGTATCTTCCAAGAGCTCTGTAGTAATATAATTTTTGAAGGCCTTATGTCAGTGTCTACCACTAACTACAAATGCTGTGAAGTAGACTGTGTTATTACGTCATAAAGGTGCCATAAACAAATCTATTATATAGATGTAGAGAATGGATCAAAATTTTATCTCTTCAGTGTAGCTTCCTCATCTATTGATAAAATTGCAGGCTTTTTGAGTACAATGTAAACCTGAAATTACTTTCCTGGAAAAGTTAAGAAAGAACAAGAAATTTTTAAAGTTTGAAGTTACTGTTAATTTATTTTTGTCGGAAATCTTTTTGATGTCTTTTTGTTTTAAAAATGGCAAACACTTTTAAGATGTTTTAGCAGAAAGAGGAAATTCAAGTTTTAAGCTTTTAATTTATTGTTTTGAGTCCTATCTAAAGACTTTTTTCCCAACTGAAGAGAAAAAAGGCCTCTTCTTGCTATAATGAAAGCAGTAGAGCTGTTCAAATTTTCTCTCTTCAGTAGGCTTGTCATCAGTGCAGTGTTAAGGATCCATTTTCATTCCAATAGGGGCAAGGAATGGGAATGAATCTTCTTTTCTCCCAGTACAGTAAACTCTGTCTCCTTTGGTTCCAGATTTCCAGCTTTTCACTTAAAATGTATGACCAAGGGAGAAAGAGAACAGAATGGATTGTTAACCATGGTAATTGTAGGACTCATTCATTCCTGATTACTTCAGTTCTGTCTCTTATTTATCCCAAGTGTTGGGCACAGTTTTCCTCATCACTTGTCTTTCAGGAGTTGATGTAAAGTATGTCTCAATTTCTGCTTTGTTGTGTGGGCTATCCCGCTGCTTCTTTCTGGTTTAGCACTTACTTTGAACATGCCAATTTCCACCTCCTGTTTAGGGCGAGTGACAAAAGAGAAGGGCTTTATTTACTCAACATCTTTGTTATTCTCCTGCTTCAAACCTTCTAATTCCTCATTCATTGAAAAGAAACAATGCATTTGACAAGTCACACAATACAAATAAGAAATAGTGAATGATGAACGGCAAATAGAGGTAGCACTTTATTGTCATTTACCTTAAGGCCTCTTTTCACCACTCTGGCATTACAAAAGGATCTCAAAGTCACAGAAAGCACCTATTTTGAGGTTCCTTTCAGGTGACAGATGGATGGAAGGGAATTCATTATAAATAAGTGTAAACAAACAAATAACCTCAGAAGAAAAATAATTCAATCCATTTACAAATATGTATGAATAATACCTGAGCAACTTGAGCTCACTTTTGGAAAACAGATTAAACAATTGTGTTACATGTCGCATTTGTCACTAGTAATTTCTCCCACACAAAATGATCTAATTCATGACAAAGTTTGAAGGTAAAAATAACGAGACTTATTGTGAAGTGAATAAACTGCATATCATTTGGAGAAGGTACTTTTATAACTACTATAGACACTGATATCTGTGAAGTGGTGATGGGAACTGTATACATAGAAAAAGAGACAGTCTATTACATCCTTTATATTGGTTCTGAGGTCAAAGCCTGTGATGTGCCAAATTTCTGTTTAGTCAGAGACAGAGCAGGTGCAGGCCTAGGGAAATTATTGGGTATGTTGTATAGACCTAGGGTTCAGTTGTTTCCTTAATCTGGGATCAGTGAAAATGAATCCCAAGAAGAATGGGATTCCTCTCAGCTGAAGACGGCCATAGCATGGCAGACTGTACTCTCAACTTGCACCTCCCATATTTGAAATGGAAAAATCACTGTCACCTGTGCTGCTTCTAAGTTTGTGGGACAGCAATGCCTGTTTCCAATCTTCAAAACTGATCACTCTCATTCCCTAGAATTTTCGTATAAAACAATATAAGGCAACACATGTGATAGTTTAGTTGTTTCATGTGCTCTGGGTAACACACACCACAATCCTTCTCTCTGCTCCCTTTCCCAGTTGCTTTGTGGTTCCAGCCTGTTTGATGGAAAACCAGCAAACATGTAAAAAAAGATCCTGTTCTTCTGAGTCAAGGGCCACTTACACACCGTCTTGTTCAAAAGACGTATTTCCTTTATTCATTAACTCTTTGCATAAGTCAGTAGCCACTAAGTGTCATAAAGGACTTCTTCAACTTTAGCACATTGCCATTAGGCACTAATTAAATTAATGGAAAAGGAGTGAGAACCCTATATTTGTCCTGTCACGACAGGGCTACCCAGCTGTTAGGTCTGCTCAGCAGAGGGAAAGGAGGAGGGAATAATGGAGGTGGGTGCAGGAACAGCACAACTCATCACCCAGCACAACTGTCTGGCCACTCAACTGACACAGGGAAAAATGCCCATGGCAAAGGAAATCTCTTTGTGGTTTCCATAAGGATGCTACAAGAGTATCTGAGAGAAATATTTCTTGAGTTAGAATTGGAAAGAGAAAATAAGTGATTCTCTTTTCTAAGGGCTTTAATATGACAGAAATGAAAGCTCCAATATTTCCTAACACAGAGTAACAAGTTTGTTTATATTTCGAATTATAAAGATTCAAAACGTTTAATCTCATCTATCAGATTCCATCCAAGTGACCATGTTAGCTAGCTCAGAGATTGTAAGAAGTGATATATATTACCACATGAAACATGGTTGCAACTGCACAGTTTGAATTCCCCTTCCAAAGTGGATTCTATAAATTAATAACCTAGATCAGGTTTTTCTCCTAATGCTAAATAAATGAATTCTATTAAACGATTATTTGTTTGTGTGTGTGTGTGTGTGAGAGAGAGAGAGAGAGTACGTGGGTGTGGTTCACACTTTATGTTTCAAAAAAGATATTTGAAATTTCTATTATTATGCACCTGTCATTAACAGTCCTGGGAAAGATAAAGAGCACCTAGCAAGCCATAGGTATTTGTGTGAATGGAGCCACTGTCTTCACTGGGCAGAGTTCAGCCCTTAAGCAGCAGAGCACAGTCTCACTGCCTCTGGTCTCCCTTGAAGTATCTACTGTAAGAGTGTGCCAGCAGTACAGTGTGTTCAAAGAGAAAACTATCGCAACAATCCAGTGATTTTTAATGACTCCTGCAGTAAAAGAGTTGATCCTCAAATAGCAGCTTTTCCTCACACATACCTTAGATATAAATGGAATAATATCTAGCATAAGAATGTAACAGCATTATGAGATGTTTCTGATGTTTTAGCTTTGAGTTCACTCTTTGTGTTTTCTGGATGAAGTTGTGAAGGAAAATGGTAATAAGAGTTCTGGTTGAGTGGTTTAATTACTTTTTAGACGAGTCCCCTGTAGTGATAACACTCCAGTTTCTTCTGTCGTGAGACTTTCTTCTTGACACGAAACTCATCTGGGGACTGAAGGAGGCTGGAGGAGGAGGGGGGAAAGAGGAAAACAAATCCTCCCAAGTAATCCTAAACTGAATAAGAGCTGCAATGTATCTGCATTCTCTCCCAGTTTATGTCACAGAAAACTCGCCTTTGTTTCGGTAGTGAAACATGCCGATTCAAATTGGTGCTTATCATCTCTTTTGGCAAGTTGAACATCATCAGTGGTAATGTTTTTAATTGAAACTGATTCATACCATCCCAGCAGAGTTCCTGTGGAAGTCAGTCTTGCACAAGGGAGTGAGAAGGATGAGCTCAGTGAAACAAGGAACAAACCAATTACAGAGGTCAAACTGAACAACAAATCCATTGTAAACTAAATTCTTCTCAGTTAAAATATTTAATGCTCAGACTCTGTCAGTACAACATATTCTGCTTCTTATATTATATATTCACCTCCTGCTGACCAGTGCCAGGGACACGGCTGTGGTCTTTTGTTCTGACCTGGTAATGCTGCTCTTGTCTTCTTAAAGATTGACCACTAGTAGAGCCTCATTGTTCTAATATCCTAAGTCAGACATGACTAAACTAGTTCTTCACTACTTTTAAAAAGTTCCCTTTGTTTTGTTTTGTAGTACTGTGAAGCAAAAGCATCAAACTATTGCTTAAAAAAAAAAAAAAAAAAGAAAAATCAAACGAGACCTGCAGCTGAGGCAAGGACAAATTATTTCAATAGGCAAGGGATTGTTTAAGTCTGTATTTCTGTTTTGAAATCTGAGTCCTTTTGCTTTAGATCTTGACAAGAAGCCACACTATTTTCCAAAGGACTTGAACAGTCATACAATTACGCACACAGCCTGCATGTGTGCACACATCAGCCCCCCAGTGGTGATTTTCAGTTGGATATTTTATTCTTTGTACTTGTATTTTTTGAGTATGAATTAAAACAAATTCTTATTTTGTGCTTTGTTTTCAAAAGCTTGCCTACAGTTTTTCTTGGCTTTTGTCTTCTCCTTTTATCATTTGAGCAATGGGACATAAAATGAAGAAAAGAGAGATCAAGAAAATGATAGAAGGTTTGGAAAGAAAGATCCGTGAGGGGAGAAAAAGGTTAATAAGATAAGTTGGCTGTTCAGTCTAAAGAAAAGAAGACTTAAGAAAAGTGTGATAGCTTTCTACAGATATGTGAAGGGACAGGGGAAATTATTCTCATTATTCACCCAAGACAGAGTAATAAATTTGAGCTGTTGCAAGGAAAACGTAGGTTAAATAGTATGAAAATCTCTGAAACTATCAAAAGAGATAGACAATGAAACAAACTGCCAAAGGATTTTAGGGAGTCACTGCCTCCAGAGGTATTCAAGGTGAAATAGTTATTCATCTACTGGAGATTATTTTGGACCAAGCAAATTAAAAGAAGTAACATAACACGGGAAGGATGAAATGGATAGATGACACAGCAAAAGTCCTTTCAGACTCAACTTATTCTGGGGATGAAAAACAGTGTTTGAAAGAATGTTAAACACAATAAGGCATGAAGAAGAGTGCATATAAAGCGGCAAAAAGAAAAATGGAGAGAAGACTCTTAAAAGGTTATAATGTCTAATAGCACAAGAATTTAAAAGCTTAAGGTTTAGATACTAAAAAAGGCAAAAGAAATAGTTCATAGCTGCCATTAAGCCTAACTCTTACCAACAGCTTCAAATACTTGAAGATTACATACCTGGGTGATCTTTTCGCAGTCATCTATGGAGGAATGTGCAAACACACTGAATGCAATCCAGACCTTGTATAACCTTGCATCCCCTTTTGATATGTACATCCAGGTTGTTGATGGAGAGGGTAGAGTGTTACTAGATTATTGTAGAAGGTATTATAGTTATTGTCCAAAACCCAAATGAAATATTTTTTATTCTTCTTCAATTTGAGCCATAACTTGTTCTCCATATAGCAATATTAATTTCAGTAGAGCCACTTGAAAATGTAGATACCATGCATTATGAGGAAGGATGGTGCAATCTGGACTCCTATCATGTGTAATAACTATAACTATTTATTAAGCACGAGGATCATTTATGACTTCATATTTCGCATTCCACTGAGAGAAAAGATTAACATATATTTCCTATAGACTTTGGCTTGATAATGAAATTCCAGTCTGAATTCATTAAGAATAGCTACACTCATCCCAGGAGAAATACCAAAAAAGGACACATTGCTTACACCTGGTAATTTCTTCACTTTCATTAATGTAAAAACATCAGTGTGGTTGTATTTGGGGACACGTGCAACATTACTGCAGTCTACTACCATGCTGATCAGGATGAAGAGTGAGAGAAGTGCCGGATTGCTGTTATGTGGGCTTGAGTGTTTGTCAGGTCTGCGGCCTTTGCTGGACTTCATTAATTGAGAAAAGCAAATGAGTGTTGTATTGTACAGGTCAGAAGATATTTTCTTCAGGATGCATATTTTCACATTTAAAAGAAGCTCAGATTCTAAGGCTCTTCATGTAGGAACTTCACGGCAAAGCTATGTTCAAGTAGCTGGTAATCTCATGCACATTTAAGACCTGAGAAGTTGTTGGGTTTACTTCCTTCTTAAATAATTTAAAAATAAATTTTTCACTATTTCTTTGGATTTATGGTAACTTACTCTATGGTTTTCAGTCTGTCACAGCATCTTTCTATTCTATGACTTTTCTAGTGGTCTGTTCACAATCCAGTAGTTATGGTTGCCAGAAAATTCATCTGCCTCCAACCTGGACTTTACCTAATAGTGTGGTGAACCAATTTAAATCTTTGTCCAACATAATTCATAGCTAAATAGGTTTATATTTATGGACGGGACTGAGGAACAAGCAAATCAATGTATAGACCCTAGTTATCTCCTTAACATCAGTACTTGCATTGTATCTCAGATTGTGGTATACTATTTCAGCTATTTTATATATTGTATCAATCACACCTCGTAACTTACTCTTTCTTTCTTTGACTCTCTTCATAGTCTGTTGTGTCTCTTGGTTCTTTCAGTCAAGGATCATGCTAATGTACTCATACCATAAACATCTCCAAATGCTAATAAACATGGTAAATGAGATATAATTAACATTTACATATTGGTTATATGGATACTATTGAAATATTAATGAAGAAAAATCCGACCAACTGTTATTTGTAATTTTTTTTAGCCAAATACATCCACCTAAATACATATTCAGAAATTAAATGTTTCCTCTGGGTAATTCTTTATGATTAATCTCTGTTTGGTTAATCAGATATTTTCCATACATGTGAGGACAGAAGAAGGTGTCGGTAAACCACAGTTGTTGAAAGTACCATGACAATCTTACACTGTCCTCGGTCTAAATTGTTCTGTGCTAGTATTAAAGTGGAATTAAATAACACAAAAATTATTTTCGATTGCTGTGACTATGTGCGAAGTATTGCTTTCATTTTGTTGCTTGATTAATCCAAGACTTAGAATTTGAGGAGATGAAATAAAATTAAAGCTTTTCAACTTTGGTGGGTTTTTTTGGCTTTTTCTTTTCAGCCAATGATTGTGATGTAGAAAGTGTCTTGGTTTGGACAGGTGTCTACTAAGGAAGGCAGGAATCCCCCTCCCACCCCGAAATGGAAAAATGTAACCCCCTTCCTCCCGAACTATTATAATTT
>VYZQ01049748.1:18770-40308 GCA_013400655.1 Mystacornis crossleyi
TTACACTTAAGGTTTCTCTGGATTGGGTGTTTTGCATTGAAGAAGCATACCTGTGAAAATGACGGCGTTATCCCATCTTCCCTGCCATTGTATATATAAATAGCTCCTTTCAGATTATCTTCTTGCGGAGCCCCAATTGCCACATCTGTGGAAAAACAATTTAGCAATGATCAGTTGACTAGGAAATATGAACAAGCAACAGTCAAAGAAATGCAAGTCGTGATGCATTCAATGCCAGACCAGATTCACTTGCCTGAATTCAAAGGCAGTGTTCAACACAGATATAAAGCAAACAGAAACAATACAGACCAGCCCAGTAATCTGACTGTACCTTAATTACTATGAAAAGTGACAATCAAATACAGCCATTTTGTTAAAGATGAAGTCTATTTCTAGCAATTTTAATTTTGACCCTTAAGAGGTTAAATGGTTGCCATGAAAGAAGGCAAAATTATGATCTTTTAAAAAAGAAGAAGAAAAAGGGCTTGTATTCATGGAACAGTGATGGTTTTCCTGCTCTTCCCATATGGATTAAGTCAATGAAATACAGTACTCTTATTACAGTGCCCAAAGTGAACCATTTATTTTTCTATGAAATGTCCATAACAGTCAATAATGAGCTTGAAAAGGGATTTAATAAGGAAATGAAGGTAGCTGGTTGGTACAAAGGGATATGTTTTATGCCTAAAATGACTTAATTCCAGAGAGGTGTGGCAACTCATAAACTGAATGAAGGTACCTACTCACCAATCCATCCTCAACAACCCTTACCAAAAACCCCCATGGGTCAAATAGCCAGAGGCTGGTAACCAAACAGTGGAAGGAAAGAGTGGGGAGATTAATTACACCATCTTGAAAGTCACTATTAATAACTGCAAACTTGCATTTAAAAATAAGCAAAAACTGAACTATCTGCAAATCAAAAATACTTTATGCTGCATCAAACCCAAATCACAAGAAACGCAAAGCCTCTGACTGTTTGGTTTTACTGTACAATTCTCTGATTGAATCCACATTGACTGAATCCATCCTGTGGTGACTAAACCACACAAAACACATTATGTCTCTCTACTGGCGAGATGAAAATGGGACAGTCAAGTTGTGCCTTTTAAAATTACACACACGTTCTTGAGGTCAAATTCTCCACCAACACGCACACACCACTATCTTTACAGGGCTGATACTGATGGTTTAGATCACTGAAGAAGCTGGTTCTGCTCTGCTTTTTAATTACTACATAAAGATACTTTATATTACCCAATTTATCTTTATATTTTGCTTCCAGCCTTTTTCTTACATTTTTTTTTCCTACTGCCACTCTCCACTTTTTATTTCAATATTTCCACAGCAGTCTCCCAACTTGAAGGTTATTTTCAATACACCCATGTATTTAGTACTTCTTACTGGTGACACAGCAGCAGATTTTGACTCAATTTTTATTTATGAATGTTACAAAATTGCCAAGTTGTTCACCAACCTTTGTCTCAGATATCTAAAACAGGATTAGCGATTACATTTGAGGTCCAGCACCAAAAGTTAGAGACTACATTATCACTTTATGCTCATGCTCTTTATCAGACAGAACCTAGCCCCTTGGTATTACACATCAGTGACTGTGAAGCAGCTATATTTCAAGTCAGAAAAGTCAAATCCCAAACCAAAAGAATTCTCAGACTTCCATAATCCTCCTGTTTATCATGACATTCCACTGATCAGAGAGAATTAAACCCAACAGGTTTTCTTTGTATTCTTACCTTCAAAGCCATCATTATCTATGTCTCCCAGATTGGCTATGGACTCTCCAAACCTTGCTGCGTACGAGTCGCTCCCACTGAGCTCTATGTTCAGTTCTACCATCTTTGCTCCCTGAGGGAGAACAGAGTCAATGGCACATTAACAGAGCATCAGGTGACCTGGAATATCACTCAAAATGTTAAAAATACCTTGGATAGCAGATATACAATCCCACCAAATTCCTTGGTGTGGAAGCAAGCATTTTCAAACATATTTTTTGGTATTTAGTGTAAGAATAATAAAAGTGATTACGCTTCCACTTCTGAACCTTAGAAAGAATAAAAATAAGCTAATTCTAATGCATGATCTGTCCAGTCACTTTATTTGCAAAACTGAGGAGTACCAGTCTCTTTCCTGACAGGTACCAGTACCTGCAGGCAAATGTTTCATTCCTTGTTTGTTTCTGAAGTGCTTAAGAAGTTGTTCTTCATATGTTCAGTGGGAAGCACAGTGGTGGCGGAGAGCTTGGAAAGCGGCTGCAGGCTGCCACCACCTAGAGCTCCCAGGAAACCGACCCGGTCTGTCTTCAGTTCCAACACTGGCGTGAGTAACTGTGCTACAGCTGACACCACAGCCTTTGGGGGTGTGCTATGCCCTCCTCCTGGGGTAGTCATCACAGCTCTACTTTTGCTTTTCCCATATCCTGAAATATTGGATACGAGGAGAGGAAAACTCTTCCTCTTAGCCTGTTAAACCAGAATGGCTGTGTTGCCATGTGTTTTTAAGAGAAAATACTTACAGAACCTGAATTAATATAGACATAAACTCTTCCCTCTTCTCTGATGGTACTTTGCATTGGAGCACCAACTAGTAAGTCTGAGAAGCCATCTGAATTCAGGTCCACAGCACAGACTGTAGCTCCAAAGTAAGAACCAAGCTGTGTGCAGACAAGAAATCATTATTTCTTTAGAATTTTGATGAAGATGTGTTAGAAGTTATAAGGTGCAGAAAAGTAATATGAAAGATTTACCTTTTTACCCCTCATTTCAAATAGAATATTTAGTTGCTTGTCAATGCTAAAAATATATGCCTAAAATGAAAAGAAAATATAAGAAGAATTCAGCAAACCATAATCTCAAATACTTCCCAGTGCTTCCTCTACAGCATGTGCTAGAGAATCAGCAAAACAATGCACAGTATCACAATGTACAGCCATCTCCTGTTTCCTATCTGCACCTTTCTTTAACACCATAGTTCACATCAATCTTATTAGACTGCCTACTCTAATTCGTTCTTCAACTTTCCCCCCCATGAAAAGTCGTATCTAATACTTGTCTTTAATATATTAATCTAAATTGGAAAATCATGGGTGTCTTTTGGGGGGTTATAGTCTTCAAACCAGTATTATAGACAATCCCTTACTTTACCAGTCTGCTCCTGTTGGGGAGCCCCTCCAATTACTTCTGTACTGGATGGTGTCAGAAAATGTCCAGCTCCAACAGAATATCCTGCAAATTAGAAATGCACTATTTAATACTGGAAATGCTATATAACAAAGAAAGAATGGGAGCGTGCCGTATAAAAGCTGTCAACACCATAAATTTTTGTGAGTCTGACATTCAGACCGCATGCAAGTCAGCAGTGAAAATAGACTAGAAAGTTTTTGAAGTATAAGTAAAAGGTTTGAAGTATAAGTAAACTAAAATTTAAACAGTAAATTGCATCAAGCAGGAAAAAGTGTCAGAAATACTTATTTCTCCCCAAGAACTCAATTATTTGCCACACTTCAAAAGACAATAAAATAAATTGCAAACAGTTTCTGCAATTGTTCAGTGAATCCATACTATTAATAGAAATAAAAATTATCAAAAGTACATGCACTACAGTACTTTTGATTCAATAGTTACTATTTGACTATTGTAGCTGGATTGAAGAAAAATCAAATGTAGTGCTACTTCTGTGTGCACATACACACAGAGCACCATGGACACACACATGGAAATGTCAGGAATGAATTGCAAAAGCCGGTTTATGTAACAAGAAAACATTACAGCACCTTTTGTAAATAAATTATGTTACAAAGCATTTCTGTGCGCGGAGACAGATCTTAAACAGGAGCATATTTTGGTGCAGACATCCAGACACAGAATTGCAAAACAAAGGCTAACACCTTAACCTGTAGCTGCACAAGTCACCGTTACTCTTTCCACAATACAGCTCAGTTGAAATAGGGAAGACAAGGTAACACATTCTGCTACTCTTGCATTTACTGCATGACTGCTGATGTTCACAGCACGCAGAGAAAATGGAAAAATCATCTTGGATAGATGAGAACAAGCCTTGAATCTCATCTGTGAAGATAACTGCCTAGAATTCAAGTTCTCTTTAAGCCGCCTTTTTCTTTTCATATTTTAAGCTAAAAGAGATGAACAGGACAGTTTATCACTTGAAGGTCAACATCTAGTTTTTATTTACTCAACAAAAAATTAAGGATAAACCTTAATTTGCCTCATCCGACATTTATTTTCTAGTTATTTTTGTTTTGCTAAAGTGTAAACATTACTAATTCTTAAGAATTTAAAAAAAGAAGCCAAACACACACAAAAATGACAGTAATCACATAGCTCTCCTTTTTCTTTAATAGTATTAAAATGTTTGGCAGGGGGAGGGGAAATCACATAGCTGACCCTTTAAATTTAAAGGCATAGGGAAATGAAATTTTATTTCCAACTCCATAGTTTTCTCCTCTTTGCCATTACTACAGTTTTTCAGTTTTCTGAAATCTTATTTACCTTTCTCAGATTTCTAAAAGCAACTACCTTTTACTTTATGATTTCCTTAAGGCAGTTTGTTAAGTGCCTAAGGTTCATCAGGGCCAGCTGATTGGAAAGACTGAAGAACTTTGCTAATTCCTTCTATAGAAGTCAGTTACTACTCTCCAAGAGACTCTGAAGTAGTCAAGAAAATATTACCTAGAGTTATGTATTACCAACATCTTTCTAACTTCCTTCTCTCTTTCAGTTGTCTGGTACATAAACAGCTTCGTTTCTTCCAATTTATGGAAAATGCTACAATACTTTTGCACTTCCTGTAGTCTCTAGTTTCTTAATTATCATTCTTTAACAGTTTAATGAAAAACAAATAAAGATGCCGATTTCTTGGTCCCTGCCAGAAGAAGAACAGAATAAGTAGACAATTGTATCTAATCACGTGCTTGAACTACACTCTGGTCACACTCTTCCAACCACTTGGTAGGGATAATCTTATTCATTACTTAAGGGAGAAACAAACTCTGACTTCTAAAAAATATAATTTGGTAACAGAATTAACCCTGAACAGATTTTTATCTTCCATAATTACAAAGATGGGACAGAAGCCGAGGAAGGGCAAGGAAGGTACCTTTAAATTCTTTCAACCACACTATCCATTATTATGAAGGAAGGAAGCAGAGGTTAAAGTAGCATGAAAATGCAAAATACAAGGTTTATCACAGCTGCTGCCATAAAGACACACAGATGAGTTAAGGGTGCCCTTCTTCACTTCCCTATAGAAGGGCAAGTTTAGAAGACATATGGCTCTGGTGAGCCAACATGCACCAGATCACTAGAGTGGTATTTGTGAAGCAAGCTCCAGATGATTTCAGGTCCTGGATGGCCAAGGAAACTAAGAGAGAACACGTATGTGTGGAAAGGCCTTCCCTACACTTTCCCCAACACAGTCCTTATGCATGTTTTCACTCATTTGCCTGCATCTGCCTTCTGGCTGTCAATGATTTGACTCATTCATTACAGAAATTCTCATTCTTATACTTGTAGAAGCAGAAATCTGGAATGAACTTTTTTTCTTGCAGACAGGTGCAATACCATTTCTGCTGATTATTACTGGAAATCTGGAGCATTCTCTGAAGCTTTTCTTTTGTCCTGTGAAAGGTTAGAAGTTCTACTGGTTGACCCTAGGGATCTGCGTGCCTGATCCCCTTTTACCACCCAGCCTCTCTTTTGCTTGACTTTCCCGCAGAGTCACTCAGGCCTTTGCAGGCTCAGACCTGAATTCTCAAGTATTAGTTAGTTCACTATGTTTCACAATAGCTATTTCATAACATAAGCCAACTTCCTATTGTCAGAGGAGTGGAATCAGAAACAGGAAATGTTTATCCACGTGAACTGGAACTCTGAATGGGAAAATGCAAAAACCAATGGTCACAAGCAAAAATATTCTTGCTCGGGAGTTCAGGAAGGACAGATGAGCTTTTCTTAGTGTTTGCGAGAAGACTGAAGCTGCTCATGTTTTTTTGGAATAAACCTTTCCAAACTGTAGCGCTAAATTCAGCTTGTTACTCAGATATAGGTACACGAGTAGAACTTCATGGCCTTGGTTGCAGACATTCACAGATGAGGTTTGCCTTCCCACATATCAAGACCGAGATATGAAGATATGTTTGGAATAAGAAAGAAAAAAAAAAATCCATTGGAGGAAAGTTTGTCTCTAAAGGTCATAGTATACTTCCCCTTATTGACAATGCAATTAAGGCTTGCTTGCTTGCAGCTGTCACTGTAACAATCTTTCTGTATTTCTGTTGTATGTAAAATCATTGTCTTTCTCTGTGAAAGCTCTTGGCAGCATTTCAGACTTAAGAGTGAAGTGAAAACCATTGCTAATCAGAAGCACCTCTACCTTCTAAATCAAGAAATGATTAGAAGTCAGTGGAGAGATGATAAGTATAGAAATCCAGTGTTTGAGAAGCTTCCTAATAAAAACAACAGAGAGGAAGCCTTATAATTAAATAATATTTAACAAAATCAGAACACATCTTTAAAACCATTGCTTCTGGGATTAATAGTGAAAACACTCAAAAATACTGTGCACTCATCCCAAGATGAGCTATTTAGCTTATATTTTAGTAAAGTATTAAATATTTTAAGTACCTAGATAACTGCCAAATTTTACTTGGAATTTTACTTGGCTATTTGAATCTGTGTAAGCGTGGATTGTATTTGCAGTTGTATTGTATACAAAAACAGAACCAGTCCAATAAAACGATCCAGGGGCTCCCATTATAATTAAGTCCTGAAAGAAAAGTAAAACAAAGCCACGTTATTCACACTGAAATATTCTTGAAAAAAAACAAAACAAGTAAAACGCTTTTCTTTAGATCTCCCGTGAATTCTCTGAAATGCTACTGGAGATGCGTCTGGCTCAGCACTGCTGTTTACCACTAGATTACAGATAATATTTTCCAGACTTTGTAAAAATACAGTTATTAAAAGCTTTGAATTGCAAGAACAAAATAGAGCAACAAACGGGGTATTATCTTCTCAAAATAGTTTTTTAGAAATTACAATCTTAGGGTGAAATGGAGATTAAATAATATAGAATACTACTCTGTAAAGCAAGAAGGTAAGCATTATCAATGTTACATCAAACAGATTAAAGAGAATAATAAAATTTCATCTTCTGCTATTTCCATGCCCTTTTACCAGATGAAAAATAACTCTGGATTTAGTAAGGTATAAAAGTATCCTTGGGAATAAAAATTAAAATCTTACTTGGGAATTATTATGCAAGTCATAGCAAGATTCAATTAAAAAGAAATTAGAAAAGTGATTTTTCCCTCCCACAATAAAATACGGTGTTGATGTTTGCATTTACATCTACACTTTTATATATTATACACAAAAGTAAGTATATAAACAGAGAGACGTTTGGTATCTTTAATACACACCTCAATGTAAAAACTAGACATTCCAGCCTGACATGACCCATGGTTTTCTCCAAACTTTCGTGCATGATCTGGGAATGGGCAAGAAATATTAAAAAGGATGAGAAGCATGTAGTTCCACAGTTTCGTTACCAGGCCTTTGACAGAGGTTGAGACAACTTAGAAAAAAGAAAAAACCATAACCCCCCAACCCCCCAAAAGTTGGTTTTCAGCTCTGTAATAAAACTAAACCATTGGTTTTAATAAAGACCTTGGGTGCAACATAGTATTGTAACAAACTCAAAACACTATGTATCACTTGATCGTACCTGCCTTTGAAATGTTAGAACTTTAAAGGCTATACTTCCCTTTCAAAATTGTTCCATGAACAAAACAGCCAAATAGTTTCAGCACCACATCTTGATACTCTTCCACTCTGTAATTCCGGCACACTCTGACTGACAGAATTATGTATCTTGATAGAACTTGCCCTGTGCTCCACTGGTGCCATGAAGGGTTTGTGTTACTGCAGTCTTTGACTGCTTTCATCCCCAGCAATCCAACACTCTGCCCCAGCTCTGGTTTCCTGCAATTCTTTGCTGACTGCCTGCCATCAGGGTTCCCTTCATTCCATACATAGATTTGTACACCTAAAGTCTCCAAAGAAGAAAGCATGATTTCACCACCCCCTGTAACAGTCTCCAAAGCCAGCAGTGGGACATTTAATGGCATCACTTTGTCTGTACAGAAAGGTCAGATTGTCGGCTGATCCTTGCATTGGCAAGGCACAGGGGCATGAGATCGGGGCACGAGATCGTTCTCCTGGGTGGGTGGTAGATAAGAATGGGAAAGCATGGATGGAATCATCTGATAGCTTCAGGTCTTGACTCTTATTCTGCTCCTGAAGTTCCCTGCGGAAAGACCCCTGAAGGTCTCATGCCACAGCAGCAGCCTTGGCAGAAGGAAAGCAAGGGACAAGGACCCACGCTGTGACAGGCACCACAGCACCTTTGTATCAAAGGCTAAGGAGCAGATGGCAACAATCACTCGCAGGCACTTCTGCTGCTCTGCTGTGAGACTCTCCGGAGCAGAGCAAGCAAATGACAAGAGCAAAGGAAGGGAGGATGTCCTCTACTGGCCTGTTTTTGAGAAGCACACATCCTTCAGCAATGTAGTCCAGGGAAAAACTATTCTGATGCCCTGTTTCAATTATTTTTTTGCCTTTAGAAAGCAGTTTTTCTTTAAACTAATAAATATCTTTACATCACAAACTGGGCTCATATCATCAGCATTCAGCCCCCAAACCTTTGGCTGCAGAACACCTGCTCAGAGCAACATAGGCTTTTCACAAACTGCACCAACAATTGCGTATCTCAACCTTCCCAACAAAAGGACTCAAGCATTCTGCTTACCTATGTAGCATGGGCATATCCTTCTGCTCAGTTCAGTTCGAAAATCAGAAGGAATGGCAAAACAAATACCGTGTGGCAGTTTGTGTTCATTTTTCACATAAAATACATTTTTCCATCTATGTCCACAAGCCTATGGATATAAAACAAACACAGCATTTGACATGGAAGCACACGAAAGGTGATTGCAGTCCGACAAAGACACGCAGATCCAGTGGTTAATACATACAACGATAGATCCGTTTTCCTTTGGCTGCCTCGACAAGCTGACGCCCAGCCACTGATTATCACGCTCTTCCAAACAAGTCTTCCCACAGCGCTCTCCACTGGGGTTGCCTAGGAGACAAAGACCAATGCTCTGAACAAAGGGACAAAGTGAAGAACAATGTGTGGGTACCAGGAGCACCCAAGAACTCCGGGGGAACAATGCAGTAATTCAGGTTTGGTGGATCTGACCACATCACTGTGTTACACAGGTCATGTAGACTTTTTACATTCATCTTGAGCAAAGGTGTGATTGTGGGTAGCCAAAGGGAGCATACTGGCTCTGAATGTGATAGGCTGGCAGTGAGGATTGGCTTCTCCATCATTACTAAGATAGAAAGTGACACTGCACTTAGTTTTGGTGAAAGGCTGTCTCTGTAAGTGTTCTTCAGCCTAAAAGTTCATAAGAAACACAAGTAATACCTGTGAGTGCCACCTAAACTCTAAAGCAAACATCTCTCCCACTACGTATCTATTGGTAGCAGACCCTAAAGCAATCTCGATTGCAACTGGCTATCAAATAAAAGTTGTATAACTGCAATCTCTGCTGGGGGTGTCAGATCATTACCTAGGCATGTCTTGCATGCTCCTTTCACTGCTGCAATTATTCAGCAGCAGTTCTTAGTGTTTGTTCTTAAGGAGAGGTATTTTTTAGAACCTTGAGAGAACACATTCAAATTTCTTCTAACTCTGCCCCCACACCCCAAAAGGCTACAGTATTGCCAAGTTAGCAAATATTTGCTTTCTTCTGGAAAGCAGTAAGGGTCCCCAGGGTAAGGAGAAGCTACACATTTATTCTAAGTTATATAAAGCAAGCTTTTCATTTTTAAGATGTTTGTATGAATAAGCATTAATTAAATTATTGAATCAGTACTTTCAATGCATCAGCATGTCAGTTTATGAAAAAAATTTTTATAAAATAAGGAAACATATTATGTCATTTGAACAAACTCTTTTGCATAATTTTGAAGACTTTCTTAGATTGAATAGTTACAGGTGAACCCAAAACATTTGAGGTTTAAGGGTTAGTTTAGTTACCCTGAAGAGGACGCCAATACAGACCACAGAGTACTAATGCTGATGGGACACCGTTTGCATAGAAAAAATAAATCACACCCTACACCTCACACCTTCTCACTCCTTGCCCCACCAAAAAGCCCGCAACAATTAACTCGTCAAACAAAACATCTGTGCTGACAGCAGAACTGGCATTTATTACTGTCCAATACATTAGAGAGTTTAAATGAATACATAGATTATCCTATTAGCTAATGTCAGAGATATTAGCTTCCATATACTGAATATATACTGCTTTTCAGAAACAAAATTTTGGAATTTAGTTTTGGAATTCAATTTTGGAGTTACATCCTGGAAAACTTCTCACTTCCTAAGGGAGACATTTCCATAGTCTGCATGAATTATAGAGCACGTTAATCTGATTGAGATCAACTCAGAAAAGAAAACTCCATTGCACTCCCATGTGTAAGAATTAGTCCTCCTTAAAATTGCAAAAGGCACTTCTGGTAACTCTCTTCTAGCAATGTGTTCCATCCTCTTATAACAGTGACTTACCTGGGACTTGCTTTTATGTGGATTTGCAGGAAATGGAAGAAGTAGAGAAGACCAGGGCAATAAATTTAGATCCCAAGCGACTGAGACTTTTTATCAGTAAATCAAATAAAACCAGACAATGATGATGTGAGAGATGAGTAAGTTCAGCCTGTCTCAGTGCTTCATTCCTGTGCCTGTTTCAGAGGTTTGTAACAAGAAAAAGCCCCACCATTCCTTGACATTCACTGGATTGCATTCCCCTTTTCCTTTGCTCCAGTATATGTCAGTTCAGGATTACTTTGGCCCTCTGCTGACCTGCTGCCTTATGTTTCCTCTCTTTCTCTGATTGGCAAATATTCAACCACCTTGAAAATTACAGACGTTTGTGGGAGAGAGAAGTGAGAACTTGACATCCCAGACATCCTGATGAGTCCCTGCTCAGGGTATGACATTATAAAAGCTTTATCAAATGAGAAAATGCAGTATTCTGCACAAGCAACAGAGCAGCACTGCATAAGCTCAAGAGGACATGGCAGCTTGGTTGCCTCAGGGAAAAGGAGCACGTGCTGTCATAAAGTCACTGAGAAATAAGTAATTGCCCATGCCTGTGTACGTTACACAGCTGGAAGATACACTTCTGCTATAATCCCCTCTGAACACATCCACAGAAACAATGCAACTGCATATAAATAAGGTCACAACTTATAAAGTCACTTCTGGTTTTGGCCTCAAGGATTATAATACAGAGGTTTGCAATGTCATCTGAGAAACCAGTTATATAAAACTTGCTCCAGTGTTTTCCATGCCCAACAGCCTCTCATGATCCATTTTATCCCCCAATAACTCCTCTGGTCCTACTGCTAACTGATGAAAACTGTGAAGCCTACTGCAAAGGCAACAAGCATTCTGATATCCTGCTCCAGATGTCAGGGCCTCAGAGCCTATTTTTAATCACTCAGGAAATATTTTCTCTTTTAACAGATCTGATAGGTTTTATCCATCTTACACCCCTCAAACGACTTCTACCCAAAACCTGTTTCCATACGTCTGTAACAGACCTGGGTCCAGAAGATCCCATGTT
Source organism: Mystacornis crossleyi (assembly GCA_013400655.1). Classification (NCBI taxonomy): domain Eukaryota; kingdom Metazoa; phylum Chordata; class Aves; order Passeriformes; family Timaliidae; genus Mystacornis; species Mystacornis crossleyi. Next base: position 30,508 of record VYZQ01049748.1, read on the forward strand.
CCTTGGAATAGTATGGCTGTTTGAAAGAGATCACTTGCGAGGTATGAGCAATGCAAGCGACATAAAAAAGCCAAACTACCAAAAACCAAACTCACCAAAATCAAAGTTGAACAAACATAGCTCTGCCTTTTGGGGAAAACCATTAACTGTTCACTTTGCCATTGTAATGATTCAGCTGGGGGAGCTAGAGGGCAATTTGTTCACAGGTTAATTGTAGCAGAGACTTAAAGGAAGGGAGCAAGACTGAAACTGCAGGCAGAGCTTTCTGGCCTTATGTTAAACAGTATGCACTAAATTTCCTGTATTCATTTGTAGTTAAAACTAATTTTTTCTTTAGACTGGATGGCAAATTGCACAAATTGTTTCCTATATACCTTAGGTGATCAATCACTGTTTCAAATTTGAGAACCAGTGCTATTGAAGAATTTCTGTAACATTTTTTAACTCCAAAATTCAATACGTCAAAATGTCTAAAGAACTTCGTGTAAGTTCCTCTACAATAACCCGTGACTACCCCAAACTGACAGGGGCAAGGATGTGGAAGTCAAGACTAGAAGATGGACACTTAGTGCTTCAACCTGAAACACGGTATTTTGTACTTGTGCCTGAAGTTTGATTACAAGCTTCTGCATCTAACATAAGCCATTATTTAAAAATACTCCAAATACAAATAAATCTGCAGTCTAGAACACTTGACATCATAAACAGAAGTACTAGAACTCAAAAAGAAACCCTGAAAACTCTTCTATTCATCAGTCAGAGAGAGACTTAAAAGTGCCAGTAAGGGGCTAGGAAGACAAAGACTTGGTAGTGTATCTCATGGCTCTTTTCAGCTCTTCAACCAGCCCAGGACCTGCAACACCTTGAACAAGATTAAAATTCTCTGAAGTATGTCTGGATGAGTTATCCCAGACACTGCGATGACTGCAGCGTTAAGACTATTCCCAGCAGCTCTTTTGCTACTGAGGAAGCAGACAGGAACTTGTGACATATAAAATACAACAGCAGTTTTGTGTGATCAGAGGCTTTCTAACTGTTCATGAATCCCTCATTAATTAGTTATGCCAGTTTCAAGGCTACTTTAGTGAAAAGGAAACACTAAGTATTTTAACATATTTATGTCTCTAAGTAATTCACATCCATTTACTACAGAAGCCCAACATTTGGAAAGCCACTTCTATTGCCTGTTACCACCTCTACTTTTTTATGACTTATAATTAGAAACTTACCACCTCAAAAATGCTTTTACCAGAACAAAATGTGAATTCAATTATTTAAGAGCAAGCTAGGAACACTTTTCATTGTGCCTCAGTGTAATATCAGCATTGTAGTATCAGCATACTGTAAACATCCGCAGCGTAATATATCGCCACACATTTTTCTAAGGAAATTCCCTATTCTGTGAGATCAGAACCCAAACTTGAATGAATTAGATGAGAGATAATTAAGTTCTGCTTTGTAATTGCAAGTTCCCTTGTGTATTTCTGTGACCTCAGATACTACCCCACTTCATTCACATCCTATGCACCACAGCTGCCTTGGCTTCTTCACTGACCTCACTGACCTGTTTTACAATACAGCACTTCTTTTCAGCATCTATTTAACTTCAGAAATACTACAGATGAACCTTAGTGATGCAAAGATGTCATCTAGCAGTAAAGGAAACCTACAGTTTGCAAAAATCTCATGTGGTATAACTATTTGTTTTAAAAGTACAGGACAGGACAGTAAACTACATTGGGTAACTGGCAGCCTCAAAACCTGGGAGTAGAGGCCATGCTAAGCCTTTGGAATGACATAAACATTTTCATATACCTGTTGCATCATTTCACTTAGAATGCCCTCAGCTATTGAGGAAAAACTCATCATATTATTTCTTTGGAGCTTTTGTTTCTCCACCGGCTAAATGAGTAAATTGAGAGGCACTGCAGATGTGTGTGGTTTTGAAAGAACCTGAAGCTTTCAACCCTTCCTTTTCTTTCCTTCCCTCACACAGTAAAGGACTATTTTTAGCACCAATCCAAGAACAGGGGTTTACTGACTCTCAGCATATTCTATTTCACCACTTTAGTTGACCTCTTTGACTTTTTGCCAGCCTCCTCTCCCAAACAAGCAGTTGGGAAAAAAGAAGCTCTTTTTTATGTATAACGTTTCAACAGATAGAGTATTGGAATAAAATTACTCAAAAAATCCCCCAAGAACTACTTGGGCTGGTGTAAATTTAATTGCCATTCTTTCTAGTTTCTGCTCGTCTTTTTCTTACGTGACTACAAATAAAACACCACTCAAGTGTCATAGGTTTTTGAAGCCTGGTTACAAAATATAACTCTTATAACCATTTGTAGAAAAAAAATCGGACAGAACCTGTCAGTTCTAAGTTTTATGTACAGACATGTAGAGAAATAATTGTTTTACCATTTTTTTGTCAAAGAATGCTGAGCCCTGACAGCCCACCAGTTCATGGCGCGCTATTGCTTTCAAATACTCTGATAGCAGGGCCTTTCCCGCGCTAATCCTTACTGGGCGGCGTGCTTATAATGGATGAGATACTCTTGGTTAGAGACTGGCAGAGTAAAAGTTGAAGATTCAACTACATAGCTTATACTATATAGTATAAGAATGGAGTGAACAGCGTTGTATGCAAGTGGGACAGGAAGAGAGCCCAAATTCACACATGTTCACGGTAACCCATTGCAAAACGTTCTCCTTTTTAGTAAGTATCAAACACTTGAAAGTTGGATAAGTGTAGCCAGTTACGTCTCCTAAGTATGGAGACTGTGGAGATAGAGAGGAGTTAAGTTAAATGCAGGACCCGTAAAAACTGATTCAGTCAAAAATACTTTATTCTCCTGAGACTCAATTGTTCAACAAATCTACAAGCAGGGAGAACCGATCAGAAAGGCAACTGTGGTTCAGTTACTTTAGGGTGGCTTCTACGAAAGAAAGGCTTTGCAGAAGAAAACATGATTTAGACACATACTTCCGCCCTCCCATCCCTAAGCTTGCTGCATTCGCCCACTGCCCTGAAAGCTGCACTAGCTCTTCGCAGAGCAGTACGGGAGTCAGACCGAAACTCTCATGGGGCTTTTGACCCGGAGGCTGAAAGGTGAGAAACGGCTGTGGGAACGGCAGCTGTCACACCCCAAATCAAGCTTTAGTGCATGTTTTCTCTTGATGCCGCCGCTACAGTCCTTGGGCAATAGCACTGATCTCAGCCTTAGCGAGAGGCAGAAGCCAGTTTAAGCCAGAAGGGCCCAGCACAACCCGCAAGGCATTGGAGCGGAGCCGGGGTGAGCGCAGGGCGGCGGGCACCGGCCCTCCGTCCCCGGCCGCCGCCCCGCGCAGGGGTCTCCCCACCCACGCCCCACCGCCAACTCACCCAGCTGGAGCTGCTCGCACTCTCCGCCGGAGTTCCCCCCGATCCGGCACCGGAATATGGCTCCGGGCTTGACTACCGAGGCATTGGCGGGCCAGCTGGCCCGGGGCGCGCCCACCACCAGCCTGCGGAGCAGAGACGGCAGCGTGAGGGGAGCCGCGGCGGGACAAGGCGCGACGGGCCCCCGCGGGGACGGCCGGGCCGGGGACTCACCATCGCTCCTCGCCGTGGCGGTGCAGCAGAACCGAGTACCCGAAGAGGGTCCCGTTGCTGCCGCGGAAGACCAGCGCGTGCTGCGTGTCCAGGTTGTAGGGCCGCGCCGTCGGCAGGCACTGCCACAGCAGGAGCAGCGGGGCGGCCCAGCCCGCAGCGCCCCGCGCCCTCCCGCAGCTTCGCATGGCTCCGGCCGGCCGGCAGCGCACCGACGCCGGCTTCCCGCCTCTCGCAGAGGGCAGCGCCGCGCAGCGCCCCGCCCTGCCCCGCCCTGGGTCGCCCTCTCCGCAGCCCGGGCTGGAGGTGTCCCCGCCGAATGGGGGAGTCGCACGGCCACGCCGCCTCCTGCGCGGCCGCAGCCCCTCTCCCTTCCCAGGCGGGGGGGGTCGGGTTTCTCCCTGCCCCGTCCGCGCCCCCGGGGACGCTGCGGAAGGGACGTGGCCCCTGGGACCCCGTGTCCCCGGGCAGCGCACGGCCCCCCAGGACTCGGCCGTCCCGACGCCAGCGGGGCAGAAAGGGCCGCGTCCCCCTCGCTCCACCTCGACACACCTGCCCGGCTGGGCCGGCAAAGGTGGGAGATACTGCAAACTTGTCTCCTAAAATCTCCCGCCTAGCACCGGGCGGGCAGCTCCACCCAAGCGCAGGACCGTGTTCTGGGAAAGAAAGCGTGGAGAAGATTTAAGTTTCGCTTTTAGATTTAGGAAGAAATCCCAGTACCCCTGTGTTGAAAGCCTTCTCCACCGTCGCTGTGCGGAGGGGGTTTTCTTCGCCGTCCCCTGCTTGGGGGTATTTGGTTCCTGAAACCAGTGCCGCAGAAGCGGAGCCCAGTGAGCCTGGCCTACCCATGCTGCGCGAGACAGCTCACTGCTGATGGCTCCTTCCTTGCACGGGTGGTGTAGCCAGAACAACCCCACATCGATTCTTTTACATTTCAGAGTAACTCTTTCACATTCCTGTTCAGTTCTTCAGTTGCTGACAAAGTTAGCAGCCGTGCCTCCAGACAGCAAAGGAACAAAGGAAAATGAGCATTGTGCAAGAGATCTGGTATTTAGCAGACCTTGAAAAGGCTCCCTTGATCTTAGTGAAGAGCTTTACTGTGCATGTTTTCAGCAATCAGTTGCTGACTCTTGCTTAAGCTCATACTGAGTTTAGTTCATCATGAAATCAAGGCTGTTACTTCTATCTGCACACCTTGGCTTACTGAAGTCCTTTGAATACCAGGGCTTCCCTGTTGCTGTAATAATCCCTGTATATGGATAACCTATGTATAACGGTATTTTGATCCTGAGGAACAAGAACGGCAGAACTTCAAAATGAAAATTTTAGTTAACAAAGATCACTTACTGTATCTGGAATAAAATCCAGCATGATTTCAACTATCAAATATTGTACACATTAGAAATAACATGAGATGGCAGACTATCATCCCCTAATGGAAATTCAGAACACGGCATTTTAAGCTTGTTGGGATAAAAACCCCCTTTCATTTCCATTCAGTTAGAAGAAATGTGCAAAGTTTCAGTTAGAAGAAATGTGGAAAGTTTAACACTTCTGCAAAATGCTGAGCAACTACCAGAGCGGGACACTGAGGCAACGCAGAGTGAAACATGTCATCCTGACCACATGCAGATGTGTAGTTTCTGGAACGAGATCAGCACAGAGGAAGATCTGAAAGTTAGTCAGCAGTGTATCTTTTTTTAAGTCCTCATCTCTAGAGCCATCGGAGAGCTTCTCTGGATGACACTGATATGGAGCAGTGACTGTTTCCTGTAAAGGAGTCAAGCAGCTCCTCACTGCTATTCATCTTACTTCCAATTACTGACATCAAAGGAGTTAAAACAATCAACAGCAGCTGTGAATCTGCATTTCTACTGCTCAAGAAGTTTTCCCCCTCATTTTCAAAGCAGTACAACAAGCCTGATTCAAAGCTGAAATGCTAAATTGTGGTTTAGTTGGTGAAAAATTGTAACGTGGTTGCACCACAATGATGCAGGAACCATGTTGAGATGTTGAGATGGTGGCAGGGCTCCTAGCTGACAGGAAAAGGTAGATTGTAAAGTTGTGGGATTCAATTATTGGCACATAAATAGCTGCTTATCAGCTGTGATATGAAATTGAGAACTTTACCTCACCTGTCAGGAGGAAATTTGTGTGTTGTCTCCTAGACTCTGCTAGAGTGAATGTGGTCATGATCCACTAGGCATCAACAAAATCAGTGGAATATAAATTAAAGGAGAATGAGAAATCCATATTTTGAGTAATATCTGCAGGTTTCAGTACCATTCAGGTGCAGGACCAGTCAGAGAGCAGAATAAATGCAACTGACATTATGGAGTAATGGAGAGAGAACTTGAGTTTTATTAGGGATTAAGAGAATTTGCAGAAAAGGTGGAACCAACACTGGAAGCCGAGTACCTTTATTTAGAAATCAAATATCAGTTATATATCAGTTTATATATCAGTTATGCAGAAATAATAAAAAAAAGATTCTCCCCAAAACATCTTGCTGCTATGCAATCAGAATAGCATACTCCCACAGTCCTCTGTGGGTTAATAACACTAGAAGGAAAATATCACAGTGACTTGCTCTTGTGCTTGAATTTGGTTCACCATCTAAGGCAATTTCAGAGGAGCCAGTGGGATGATTTGTTAATTATATTAGTCCACACTTTGGCAGCATTTTTTATAGCAGATGTATGCATTTCATCTGACTGTCCTCATCTCCTGCTGCTCATTCTTGAATCATACTGCTGCCCCTGTTACACCAATACTGTTCAGAATCTGAGCAGTGAACCACATCAGAGAAGTGATCTGGGTTAAAAATAAGTCAGCAAAACCCCCCAAACCTAGATCAGATTTGTAGTTTGTATATTTTGTGGCTGGCCAGTGGTATTGATTGTACTTACAGGGTGGTTTAAGCTGATGCTGCAGCTTTAGGAGCTTTCTCACGTAACAGCCTTAACTTTCTAGAAGTAGCAAGTCTGCAAAGTTAAAACCTACACGTTACCTTGAAATGAAGCAGAAATCCATTTCCCCGGTGCTGATCTCCTGCTGGAGCTCAAGGATCTTGGTCCAAATACTCTTCTGCATGGGTCCAGCTAAAAAAGAGTTATGTTAGAATAAACCAGAATTACTGGTGCTAAATGTCAACAAACATCACATGAACAAGTTCTATAAAAGTTCATTTATGGTCCTTCAAGATTTAATATTTCAAATGCAATTATGAAGTAGTAGCTACTGCTGAGATATTAATTTGTTAGTTTTTGCATTTGGGAGAAGTATGAAAGAAAGTCACTGGAAAACAAACAAACAAAAAATTTGCCTTCCCTGTAGCTGTTCAATTTATGAAAAGCAATGGTTTGAGTCTTTAATTGCTCTGTCAACACTGCTTACCTGTAATACATCCCAGTTCTGGTGAGAAGGGAAAGCAAATCACTGAAGGAAGAACATACTGATTCTGAATGTCTGTCAGCTTTCTTCTTTGGAACATATACTACACCCTTTTGGACTCCCTAAGCTGGAAGGCAATTAAGTCCTGTGTATGGCTGGCGTTGGGTAACTGATCACATGACTGCTTTAGCTGTGTTGTAAATACAGGAAAGCACATGTTGCTAAAAATCTTAATGGGTATGGCTGCTTTCAGCTGTCTTCCAAATCTGCTCTGAATTAGAAATAAAAACAATCCATGGTTGAGTTCCTTTTCCTAATTAGAAAGACTTGAACGTTTAATTTTTAAATCGTCTAAATACTTAAATAGTGGTATTTCAAATTTGAAATTTCTAAACCTGTCTGATTTACTGAAACATGGAAAATCTAGGGGTTTGGTCAGACCATAACTATGTCTTGTTTTTCCTGTAAGCTTCTCCCCTGCTGCCCCCGAACACAATGGCAATGGGCCACAAAGTCTATTATTCATGTGTTGTTATCTGAGAAATTATAGAAGGCAAATAAATACACTCTTACACTTACTTCTAAAGTTCTCTTCAAGAAACTTCATCTTCCCTCTGCTGTAAGATACATGTGAGCCTGCATGAAGAGGTTATATTGTCCACTGACAAGTATAATTAAGCACAGATGTCTGAGGCACCAAGAGGAAGCAAATGTTAGCAAGGGTCTTAATTTTGCTTACATTCTATTTAGAGATCTGAATTGCATTTAGAATCAGTTAAAGAGGAACAATCTTTTAGTTTAATCAGCTTTAAACTCATATGATCTCTTTTTAGAAAATATTTTAAAGAACTTTTTTCTTCCCTTGAGCAGTGTGCTGCTGAAGTAAAGACAGATCTCCCAAAGGACCTTTCCAATGTTTAAACGTATAATGGTGTCATACAGACAATGACTATGACAATCTGACTAGGAGAAGCAAACAAAAAGATCATTATAGTTAACAACAGCTTAACTAATAACTGCATTTTGGTTTATAGATAGACAGGACTGGAAATTAATCATTATATGTATATGTGTGATAAATGCATTGCATATCCTTTTTTCTTTCTTAAAATTTTATCTAAGATTCTTGAGTTGCAAGATCAGACACAACTAAATAACCAGTTCTGAGCAGAACTGGACAGTAACCTCTTTTCCCATCCCAAAGGAATTGCTGAGCTTTTGAAACTTTCCCATCTGAAATTCAAACAAAGACTGTTTTCATGTACCATCTCTGTGTCTTCCTCTGCAAAAGTCTGGCTCAGCACAGTTGTGGCATTTTTTCATTATTGCCACTTTTTTAAAAACTATTTTAGTTACATATAGTTACTTTAAGATGAAAAGGAAATACATATGTTCAGAGAATTTCAACATAAAAAATGATGTAGTTTTCTTTTTGTTTTCAAAATTAATAATAATTTAAATCAACACTTTCCCAAAATTAATTTCCCACAATTAATTAATGTTTCAACATATTCATCTCGACACAGGAAAAAATCCTGACCATTTCTTGATATTGTTTTTCTATTTTTTTCATATTTCTATTCTTCCATAGGTTCCACATGTCTGCTGATGAGACTGGATGCAGTGGGAATGGAAGAGAATCTGAAAAAACTTTGTCTAGATTTATTTCTTAGCTGCAAAGCAGTTTTAAGTTAGACATTGGTCTACTGCATCTGCTAAGCAAGATAAACCAGAAAACAAGGTAAAAACACAAGCTTTGGTTATTTAAAAAATAGATATTAGTTTTGCCAAAAAGTAGGATCAGTTCTGTACTCGGGTATGAATTTATGTAGCACGTACCATCAGTGATAGTTTCAATTTGTATCAGTGTCTGAGTATGTGCATATGTCAATAAAATGACAGTATTGTACAGGACTGCCTTAATTGTTGTTGTTTTCCAAGGGTGTCCATGCAAGAACACTTACATGACGGAATATTTTGAGAGGAATGTGAGTGTTCTTTGTTGTGTCTCTCATTTCTTCTAAATTTTTTTTAAATTAATTTGTAACAAAAAACTATGCGTGGTCAATGATTGGTGCAAATTGTACAATTAATAGTTTAGAAACTGTGAATCAAATGATGCTAACCATAGAAAAAGTAAGTGCTATGAAAACAGCCCCCAAATTAGAAAGGTTTTGGTTGTGTGTGGACCATGTTCTTTCAGCAGTGACAACAGCTATATTTCAGATCGGAAAAATACCTCACAAGACCCCCATATTTCTTGAAAAACAATCCACCAAAAGCCCAAACTGAAACAGTTGTTGGAAGAGAACTGTTGAAAGGAAACATCTGGAGGAAATGCCATTCCAATTTCAGTCTTGTCTTCAGTATACCATAACATACATTTTTCAAGATGTGATACTATGCTTCATCAGACAACATCACAATGAGATCATACCCCTGAATATGGACTCCAGGTCGCCTTTATGAAGGATGGTAATCATTATGTGTGATTCTGCTTCCTGAGAGAGTATATTGAAAATATTTCTCATCAACTGGTCATTTCTTTGATGCTAGCATGAAATTCTAGATATGCACAGAATGATTACTGCACAAACTCCTAATCTATGTGTGGATGGAAGGAGGCATCTCAAAAGAGGAGCCAGCCCTGAGAGTTCAAGAGAGTTGCAGAGGAAAGTCTAAGAAAAGCCACAGCTAAATCCAGAACAAAAATACGGTAAGAAGGAATTATGGTAGAAGGCAGTGAAAACTGGGTGATTTTGTATAGCCATATGAACAACAGGATACTTCTGGAAATTTTCAGAAGAGATTAAAATAAAAGA
>VYZQ01049756.1:6009-31704 GCA_013400655.1 Mystacornis crossleyi
TTGGAAATGCAGAAACAAACGGCCATTGAGGGGAAGACACACGGCTTGCCTGGGGCAAACTGGGATTAAATGATGAAAATCAAAGACTTTTAGTTAAAGGATGACTCAAAGAGATGAGAGGCAGAGAGGGAGCAGTTTAAAGCCGAGAATTTAGAGAATTTGAAATATCATTGTTATAAAATATGCTGAGACAAGCTTAGCAGAGCTGCTCCGGTGTTTTCCGTGGAGATCCACCCAGGGCTCTGAGAGGTTTTCAGCTTTTAAATGATGATGTTTGAGACCAGCAGGGGCTGGGGAGTGAGGCAGACCCTGCTTCCCATTGCCCACCAGCAAGGAGACCTCAACAGCCAACAGCACTTCCAAAAGGCTGCTCCAGCAACCACGAGCTCCTTTGGTTGATAAACACAATCCATGTATTTGCTTCCTAGAAAAGAAATTATAAGTTTTAGTTCACAGGGTGTGCAGAGATTAAAAAAAAAAAAAAAANNNAAAAAAGGATTTTTCCTTGTTAACCATAAGGTTGACATAAAGTATATTTTTATTAAACTCCACAGGTATCTAATAATAAATAGAGGAACCAGAGAATGAGAGAAGATGAAGAGAAGTACTGAAAGTCACAAAAATATCATTAAAGCAATTTCATGTGAAAGTTCTAGTCAATCTCTCTAATGTATCTCAAAATAATTTTGTGATCTGTAGTGCAAAATTGTAGCTAAATTTGCTGTCACAAATGCTTTGATGACAAGTGTGCTAAGAAGGTTTTTAATGGGAAGAAAAGGTAACACCTTTTTTCTTAATTACTGCACCACAAAGCCATTCTGAAGCACATTTTGACGCTTTAAATTTCCAGGGGGAGTGCTCATGTGATAAATCACTACAATGGGCACAGCAGAATTTGTTTTCATATAAATAACACAGTCAGCATCAAACAAAACTATTGTCAGTATTTCTGCAGATCTCTAAGTCCATAAGTTTCTTACCATTTTCCTTTCTGTTACAATTTCAAAGAAGTACCCAGAAAAATTACACCACAGGGGCAGAACCTGTACAGCTTTACTGCTATACTATTATCAGGAAATTTACTGTAAATTGGCAAATATAATTTCCCAGACACCGTGGCCTTTTATCATCACTTGTTTGCGACTTCAGAAGTGTCACTTCAAAGACAAAAAGAAAATTACCTGCAGGATCTGCGCACTGGAAACTTTCTCATGGTGACTTTTTATATTGGGAAAGACGCACAGATTAAATTAAATAAGTAAACAGGAATAATAATTCGACTGTAGTAAGACTAAAACATAAGAGATGCTTTTAATGCTTTGCAAACTGCTTGAAGAGCAAAAAAAAAAAAAAAAAAAAGTTAATTTTCCTGCATGGACTCAAGGCAGGAAGGGTTAACATTGGGTTTTAGGGGATGAGTGAGTGGTACAAAACTTTCCAGTGCTTCCGACCCGATTCCCCTGCACCTGCAGCCACAAAACCCCTGCACATTTGGCTTTCTATGTTTACTCAACTTGGCTGCAGCAGTTTGCCAGTGATTAATAACACCTTTGCACAGAAACAAATAAACACGTGGGCTGCACTGAACGGAGCACCGGGGCCCCTGAAATGTAATTAGCCACTCGCACGCTTTTTACTGGCAAATATTAAACTACACAGCAAACAGAAATAAAGGACAAAACCGAACCGTGCAACGCCATTACTCAATAAAAATGATACATTTATAACCTCATTACTCACATTTTATGGTGGTGGCTGCTGAAACACGGAGAAGGGGCTGTGCAAGGTCACACCGGCAGAGTTTGGAAGGGAAGCCAGACATCTCATTCTCTAGCCCAGGGTTCTGCTCACTCTTTTATATTGCTTCTTCTCCTCTTCTTCTTTTATTTAAACACAGACTGATCGTCATAGCAAACTTACAGAAAGGCCTTGTGTGACACACAGATAACTCTGGATTTAAGAGAAGCTGCATCTCCTGAGCTTCTCTGGCAACAACAGAGTTTGTTGATTGCAATAAACTGTGTGGAAATAACACCGATGTTACCAGAAATATATGGAAATCTTTATGGTAATGTGGTTTGGGCTCTGAACTCGGGGATGAAATTTCTATTGTGAATAAATTGTACACACAATATTGGATTTGAACTTTTGCAGCTTATAAATTGTCTCATCCAAAAGTGAACTGCTGCCAGCCCAAACTCTTCCATTCTCCCCACTGCAGCCTGGATCCACTGCTGAAGGAGGGGCAGTGGAAAAGCCACAGCGACCTGTCTTTGCTGCTCGGTCTTCATGAGCACTCCTTTTTAATCATTCTTTTCTTTTTCAATTTGCCTCTGGAGCACCGAGTGATGCCTCTGGAGAAAAAAGGTAAGGGGGGAATGGGGGTTTACCTCAATAAATCGCAATAAAAATAATCTTTTTCTATAGAAAAAAGGTTAAGTTGGGGTTTTGTCTCTCTCCAGAGCTCCTCATAATTCCTATTTTCTACAAGTAATGCCAGACTTCTTTAGACTGACATTCCACCAATTTGTTTGACCAGAGTTGGTTCCGTGGTGTCCCTTTAGGAGATCTGGGATTTCTGTGGTGTAGAACCTCTAAGGCTGTGCCTGTTCACCTTCCCACTGTTTCCCAACCCCCTGTGACACCGTGCCTGAAACAGCTCCAACCAAAAACAGCCTCACCACGAGCCACGCCTGGGTTTGGACACATTTGGGCTCTGCTCCAGAGTCGTGTTCATCTCCCACAGGCTCCTGATTGATCCGAGGGAGAGGAGGAAAGAAAATCGTTAAATCTTAATCCAGCTGTGAGAGAAACTCGGCAAATAAAATGACTAAAAACTGTCTAGGAGACAATGAACTCCTTTAAAAATATTTTTGGGTCTTCTCTCAGCATAATGCAAGTAGAACTGGTTCCAGTGGAACCCATGGCATCTCATCAGATTTCTTTTGTTGTCAGAACAGATCTTTAGTTCTTCTTAGTTCAGTATTATATTGAAAATAAGATATAGATTTGGCTTTTTTAGTGACACAAGTTCTTATTCTTAAAACAGTAAAGATTTAATCCTCATAAGCAGAATTTTTAATGAGAATCAAGCCAAGGTTCAGATCAATGAAAATATCAGAGGAAGAAATGCCGAAGCTTGTATCTCATAAAACTCAGAAAATCCATAAATTATATCTGTAAAAAAATTGGCATCACCTCCGTTGGCAACTGAATATCACCATGAAGAACCAAAGTCTGTGATTTGGCACAATCAGGAGATGATTATGGTGAAAAATGCCTGAGAACCCCTTCACTGGGGCTGTCGGAAGCACCATCCTGTCCACCAACACCAACACGTGACGCAATTTGTGACACTGACAAATTAAAGAATGTCTGTGGGAACAACAAACTGGGGCCAATGCTTTAATTACCTTTTCAGAGCTGCCTCGTGTTTATATTTCTGTCTGGGGATAACGTGACGAGGGAGGAAGGCAGCCCTCAGCACGTGGGCATGGGAGGAATTAAAAGCAATTAAAAACCTACCTGATCTTTCACATCCTGCAGACCAATGGAGCTCAGGATGGGTTTGGTACTCTGAGCTGCCAAACGACACCACAAACCTTGGGCCTCTTTCAAAATGAGCCTGGTGTCTAATCCTGCTGCCCTCAGTCACTTTTGGCAGTGTCTTATCCCCAAAAAACCCACTCCAAGCCAGGTGCTTAGTTGCAAAGTAAGGTCCTTTACAACGTGAGTGCCACAGAATGAAACTTTTTCCCAGGCTGCAGCTCCATCATCTCTTTGTCCTGGCAACACCTGGGGCTGCTCAGTGAGTGGAAGAACACGGCACCACAAACTGAGGAGGGAATGTCAGCTGTCACTGCGAATATCTTGCATTTGTTTCTTTGCTTGCATGTACTGGGAACAGAGAATTATATTTCAGTTTTATTGGCAGCTGGTTTGTTTTGTATTTACAATGACCTAGATTGCCAGTTTACAATCTGCCTGCAAAGCAGTTGAAACTCTGCTCTCTCCCAGAAGAAGACTTTGGGAATCAGCTGGCAGGGACAAATTGTACGGCACCATAAGTACTGCCTCTCCTAACGCTTCCAGTTCCTACAGAACCAGGGAAAAGAATATTGCTATAATGTGCCTAAATTTAGGATTCACAACAACAACAAAAAGTAATAAAGAAATCACAGTGTAAGAGAATGGTTTGGGTTGGAAGGGATCTTAAAGCTCACCCAGTGCCTCCCCATGCCACGGGCAGGGACATCACCCACTGTCCCAGGTGGCTCCAAGCCCTGTCCAGCCTGGCCTTGGACATTCCAGGGATGGGGGAAATTGATAAAGATGAGGAAATAAATCTGATATGGGCATATAACATGGAGCTGTGACTTCTATTGAGAAACACTTTACAGCAATCTATTTACTTTCCTCTCCAGATTTTGCAAGCACTGCCATAGCTACAAAGGCCCAGACATGTTTATATTTTAAATATGTTAGAAATGGGCCTCAAGTTTGAAAAAATTCAATGAGATTCTATGAAGCATTGAACTTCCCAGCTTTTTTTTTTTTTTTTCCACTTTTTTATTTTGTGCTGATGTCTTTCAAATCTGAAAGACAATTTGGGCGGATTCACTGCTTGCTTCAGAACAGTTGTGGGGTTTTTAAATAACACTCCACTACTCAAATCCTTCTCTCTCCAGTGCTCACTGAGAAAAGAAATTAAACAAAACTATTCTGTAACATGCCAGTCTACAGAATATCATTGCCCCCATCTCTGGCTCCAAACCAGGAATTCATAATAACACCTTACATAAGCATTATTTTCATTAACAGATTGATAAAGACAATGTCAAGCCCAAGAACAACCCTGACAATAAAATTGCAGCATCATCCTATTATTAGCACCACAATCACTCAAATGCTGAAAGATTTTTAAAGGAATTTTGGGATCAGGGTTGTGTCAGCAATATACTAATGATGGCAATTCATGGTCACTTCAATCACAGGTTTAGGGTTTGTTGTTTCAAGGTAAAGGATTTGCTCTTGTTCTTTCATCCTTGTCTCTTCTGCTGTCACCCACTGCACCATCAACATTATTAAAAAACTTTCCCTTCATGCTCCCTCTCAGGAGAAGATTTCCCTTTTCGTGTTGTCCAAGTCCCTCTGCAGGAAGGAAATTCAGATTTATATAAAAGTGAGAATGCAGTGTGGACCTAGCATTACCAGTATTTTAAGGGCAATTTAAACCCTGCTACAACAACATTGTCTTATTTGGCACGGTCATTCAAGGAGAGGTAAAACACTTCCTCCTCATAAAAATGAAGGGAATGTTGAAATGATGCATTTCTGCAATCCAAATGATGTTTTGCCTTCTGTGTGAAAGAAAAATTCTCTGAAGGACAAGATAAAACGAAGATGTGAAATCTTTGTGAGGAACAAGGAATGACATGGGTTGTCCACCTTCTTCCCATGAAACTCCACCCGTGAATTGGTGTTTGGGATGAAGTTCTCTCCACTGAATTAACAAGATGCTCGATTTTCCCAGTGTTTGTTTAATTGATTAGCTTCTCTAAGAGGTAAATGTGTACTACACTTGGAAGAGGTTCATAACTGAGGAGATCCAGTCCCTGTCATGGAGATTCCACTGGAGTCAGCAAGTCCAGCACGGGAGCAGACGGAGCCTCTGTGGGACCAGGCTGGTGCTCAGAGCAGACGTCGCCTTTGTGCCAGGAATAAACAAATGGATCAAAAAGCGCTATGAGAGCTCTGATCAGCATCTTCCTCTTGGATGAAGGAAAGGACTGATAAAAAATCTGCTGCTCGTGTAAATGGGTAAGGCTGCGAATGGAACAGGGGCTGATTTTTTAATTCAAATTACTGACAAATTACACGGCTTACTAACGACTTACACTTGGAGTACTTATACTCACAAGGGCAGACACCAGCCCCCAGATGTGCTGTTTGGGGACCTGATGGAAACAAACATGTATCAGAAGCTGGAAAGACAGAAGGGAAAGCTCTGTAGAACAAAACCTGTGCTCGCATCAAAAGCAAGAGATAACACCTCCCCTGTTTTTTGTAATTGATCACACCTCTTGCAGCGTCACAGAAGTTCTGCAGCTTGCAAAAATAAGGCTAAAATTAATCACAATTACATTTTTTTTTTAATTATGAGAAGGTAGAGAATGCAAAACAAACAGCAAATGAAAATAATCTGAGCTAGCACTTTTCATTGTCCCAGTTTGTAGGGGGAACTTGTCACTGCTGACATGGTGAAGGGAACAAGCCATACTGTTTTTCCTGGAAAAAAATATCAAAGCAATCCAGAAGTGATGCATATCAGAAGAGAACCAATCACAAGGGTCTTTCTTTCCCCATTTGGGCAGGAGATTTATTCGTTTACCATCACATACTTCACACTCCTCAGGACTTGGTTTTCCAAGTATCTGTAGGCCCAATCTGCTGCCATTAGAATTCACTTTTCCTGCCAGACTGACCAAATGTTCAGAAAACTAAACTTGGGACATTTCTATTTGCACCACACAAATCTGTCTGGTTTGATTCACAAGGGTTGTAAAATGCAGGTTTACCTGGCTCCCACTGAACTGAGCATTTCATGATTTTTTTTTCTCCCAGATAACAAGCAAGAGGACAAGGGGAAAGAGCCACAGGCTGTGGCAGGGGGGGGTCAGGCTGGACATTAGGAAAAATTTTCACACTAAAATAGTGAGGAAAGCATTGGAAGGAGATGCCCAGGGAGGTTTGGAATCCCCGTCTCTGCAGGTGGCCAAGAAAGGCCTGGACGTGGCACTCAGTGCTCTGGGCTGGGTGACAAGGTGGGGATCAATCACAGGTTGGAATCAATGGTCTTGGAGGGCTTTTCCAACCTCAGTGATTCTATGATTCCATAAACATTGACAGGTACAAGCTGCCATCATCCCTCCTAACTCCACCAGCCACCACCCAGCATCCCATTCCCATCCTGAACACCTCCTCCAGCCCTCATGGTTCAGACAAGCAAACCCAGTGCCCTTCTTTCTGCTACACCCGACACCTGATCGATAATTGCTTCTTTTGTGGATCATTTGCCTGATCACTCTCATTTCCACAGGCAGAAAAAAGATTTCCTCTCCTGATGGATAATGTCTGCACCCAAGAGAGGGAGACAAAAGCTCCGATGACTATTTAATGACTTCACGTAGTGACTGGCACAGTCAGTAGGGAAAGCTCCAGAACCAATCCATCCCCAGTGATTGCTCCAAGATTAGGATAATAAATTAAGCTTTCTTTTTTTTTTTTTTTCCCTTTTTTTTTTTTCTGTATTTCTTGCTGGCACAAAAATCACATGAGACGAGGAGCTCACTTGGTCCCTCTCTCACCTGAGATCTCTCCCTCCAAGAGTGACCCACAACTCTCTGGAATTAATCTCGTCGGACAGAGGAGCTGAGCAAGCTGTCCCACGCCGGTGGCACTGCCCCATCTCCCCATGAGCAGGGACATCTGAACACCTGCAGGGAGGTCAGAACCGTGCCCCAGTCTCCTGTGTGCCCCCGGCTGACAATTACAGCTGCCCAGCTCTTCGTGAGGAACCCACCACAGCCCCACCCCGCTGCTGATTTTTTTTCTGAACTCTGTGGAACCCCGGTGCAAGCTCGTGAGGGTAATTTCTGTTTTTTCTACAGTGTCAAGATCAAGGAATTTGACTTGCCCAGAATCCAAACTTTCAACACTTAAGGGACTCCATGGGTGAAGCCTGCACCGTGTAAGAATCTTGGCCACAAAGAAGTTTAGGAATTTGTCACAGGTCAAGGAGAAGGCTGTAATTATCTTCGTTATCCTTCAGCCCAGGAGACATCTGGGGTTTATGTATCTATGTTCTCTTAGGGGTGCAACCATAAAAAGCCAACCTAAAATTCTAAGAAGACAAAAAAAAAAAAAAAAAATCAGTCTTTGGGTCCAAATTATCATCTATAAATTTTGGCTGCAGAACTGGGTAATTTCTGTCCCCAGGCAGAGATGGAAAAGAGGCAACAGGAGTAGGCAGGGAGCATCAGATGAAACATAACTTATTCCCTTTTAAAATATGCCTTTTCACACTGTTCTATTAGATTTTGCACTTCACATTAAATGTTGAACCCTTGAAGGATTTGTTCTAGCTTTCTGCAATCTCTGGTCTATATTTTTCAATAGCATTATTGCCTAAGAGTGATAAAAATATAGATTTTGCAATTTTATGTTCAATAAGAAGTCTGAAGTTGAAGAGCTACCTTATGGTCTCTGGATTTAAATAAAAACACAATACGGTGCTGTTTGGAGATTTCAGAGTTTCTAATGCCCACCTAGCTCTGAAAATGCTCAGCTCTGAAAATTTGTCTCTTTTACCTTGAAAACAGAAAGTAACCACAGTCAGGCACAGCATCATAAAACCAACATTAATAAAAAAGAGGGCGAAACAGCCACCTCCAGGTCACTTCCTCACAAAAATGACAATTATTGCACAGAGAGGACTCAACTGCTCATCCAACTACACTGTGCAAATGCAGGGGTGGGATTTGCATATGCAAATGTTGGTCTTTTCATATTCAGATGCACACACCTGGAAAGTGTTTTTTAGAGGTCAGCTGAAAATACTGCCCAAGGAGTTCTGACTTTTTCAACACATCACATATTTTCACAATTATTCATCAGACTCTCTTGCCCTTGCTTTCTAAATCACCCCTTTAAATCAAACTTGCAAGATTACAAGGGAAAAATATTATTAATAGATAACAGATTAACCGAAAAGGAAATTAATACAAATTTCAAACAAGGGAGAGGAATAGGAAAATCTTTTCAGGACTGCATTTTCTCTTGTCATACTGCACCCCTTACCACGACATTACAGAGATCAACCAACAGGAAAGATGAAAGACCTGCTGTGGTCTTCCCTGCTTCAAACACTTCAAAACATGGAATTCATCCAGTAAAGGATCAAAAGTTGCATCTTTCACTGGAACTGCATCTCGTTTTCACAGCGCACATGCAGGTTACAAATATTTCTGTGTACGTTCGGTGCATGGAAAATGCCTTTGGCAAGGACTCAGGCACCAGGGAGGATGTGCTGAGGCCAAAGCGTTTGCAGGGGACCAGCTGGAGCGGAATTTTGGCCATTTGCAGTTGCATGTTGTGCTACAAGAACAGCTGAAGTGAATTTTGCCTCCAAGAGCACATGCTGCCTCTTGAAAATGCCCTTCAAAAGACCACAATCCAAGTGAACAGAATGGCTACTCCAAAAACTGGGAAAACTGACAATTTGAACAGGATTGTGACTCCTTCAGTTGAGCACCTGAGCCCCATAAGCACATCTGGTTTCCTCAAGGTCTGGGTTCCCGTGAGAGATGTCATTTCCACAGCAGCCAGGGATGCAAAAATGAACATAAAGCGTTGAATTTCCAAAGATACCAGAGGACGAAAGCATGGATACAAATCCAGAAGCTCAAAGAGGAGGCAAAGTTCCACAAAGGCTCAGAAGGCTGATTCTTGACAGGGCCCCAGGTTGACAGCAGGGTACAGAAGTTCATAATTATTGTCTTGCAGCTCATTTCTAGGGGACCTGGGAGGGGAAATGGGGCTGTGCCACTTATTCTTGTAATCCCAGGATTTGAGACATTCTGCAGGAATTCTGATAGATGAGAAAAGAATTAGTGTCAGGCAGAAGCAGACGTGTTCTCCTTATTTTTTGCAAACTTCTACCAACATCACAATCAAGAATTTTTACCTTGCTAGACCAAACTGACCGAGTTTCATCCCAAAAAGGTTAAGACGGCTGCTTCAGGAGATGCTAAGGAGGAGTAAATCCAGTTGAACACAGTTTCCCAGTGGCCGTGAGTGTGGTGGCTCAGGACAGTCCTGTGCCTCCTGCCATCCAGGAGCAGAGTCAGCAGTGCTGCTTTCTGAGGGGAGCCCTCTCGGTTCATCTCTCTGGGGAAAAAACCCAGCAGCGAGACACTTTCCACATCCAAACAACTCCTTAGGTGGGGTCCTTCCCTCACCTAGGCAGAAGGAAAAGACTAAATCCCAGTTTATCACCTTTTCCCTGCTGTATTTTCATATGGATTGTCGGAGTAGGACGTTTGAGCACATACAACTGGTGGCAAAATCAAATATTTCCTTTTAAATTAAGGCACTAGCAGGAAAACCACCACTTTGTCAGGACACCAACATTTTCTCCTTGTTTTTCCTGCAGTTCCCTGGACTTTCCTGAGAGCAACCTGAACTTAAAACCATAAAAATCTGTCTGCACTGCCCTGTGTCTTCTTGAGTGCCAGTCTGGGTGTGCATTACTCTGCTGTGGCAGAAGAATCATAAAAGAACTTCAAAACCACTCCATTAAAAGACAAGTTCTGAGCCCTCACATCAGCAGTTTTCTTTTCCAAGTGCTGGTGGAGTCAAATGACCCAGCGTTGTCATCTCTCAGCTCATTTGTGGTTTGGGGAAATGAATCAAGACTTTCCAATGTCTGCTCTGTGGTGAAAGGTGCCCACAGATAAGTAGGACTCCTTTTATTGTCAATATGAAGTGTTACATAAAAAAATACGCATTTCCAAAGAGTGAAATACAGGCAGACCTTGCGAAAAGTTGTGTCTCGCAAAACACATTAAAGGAACTTTTTTAAACTTTTCTAAATAAAATCCTTAACTCTGGAGATAGGCTTGAGGAGGGGGGAAAAAGTAGTAAAAACAAAAAGCAACATAAAGTCCAAAACACACAAGGAAACATAATTTGATGGGAATTGCAGGTCATTCCTGCTGCCATTGAGAAAGGGATTAGGGTGTGGGGGACTGCTTAATGCTCCATCATGTGGAACGTAAGTCAATAAAATTTTAGTTATTCAGTAAAATGCCATTGCAAAGTCTCCTTGCTTGACTTTGCCACTGCTGCTCTGCGTGTCAGGTCTGAATAACTTTACAGGGAACGTTTTCTGTTTGCTCTCCTTAACTGAGCCATTTTTTGCAGTTGATGCAACAACGTGTTATGACATCAATATTAATGGGAACACGCCGATAGTGAGATGACTTTTCATGTTTCACAGTCCCGTGTGGAAATTTGTATTCAATCATAAAAAATATTTCATAAATTACTGGCAAATTGTGGTAAAACATAATAATTCAATAACATCAGAACATACAAAGAAGTCAAAAATAAAGTCTAATCTTAATTTTTTTTTCTGGGTCATGCATGAAAAAATTGATGGAATAAATTAAACTGATTCTGGATCAGCACGAATTTTCCGAAGGGTATCCAACAGGAACCTTCTGGATACAGAGATTAATACCTCCACAAGCAGCTCATTTAAGGCTGCAAGGAGCAGATGGAGATGAATGTCAGCTAAGACCAACATTGTGCCCCTTTTCTTCTTGCTCCTCTGTCTCCTGGGATCAGTGTCAAAGAATGAGTAGTTCCCGCTGATTCAGTAGTTAGGAAACTATCCTAGAATTTGGGTATTCCCTTTCCAATGGTGGCAAGTGAGGCTCTTTCATCTCTCGAGCCTCGGTAAAAATATTACACATTTCTTTCTCCTTGCAGAAATGCTGTGAGGAATACCACACCAACAATGATTGACAACTGAGACAGAAAGAGGATGGAAACCACACCTCATTTCAGATTAATAAACAGCCAGGCAAATTAAGTGAAAATTAATGCAATCACCAAGAAATGGGTGATATGCACGGCCTGTAAGTGGGAAATATGGTCTCGATAATAAAAGAATCAAAGAGAAATCAACCAGAAGAGCACTTCTTTCTTGCATGGCATATTTGCTGCCTAAAGGTCAGGTAAAATGAATTGTTATCAGCACCTGGCAGCCACACAGGGATGCAGAGACATCCAGCTCCATGTTCCCACTGCACAGGCATCCCTTGCCCTATGCAGGTTATGGTTAAAACTTCACCTTCTTAAAAAAGGGCCAAGCTGAGGATAGGGAGATGAAATTCAGTGTATAATTAGCCATCCCCAGCTGGAATAGTCACTGGTAATTCTAAAGCAGACAACAGGAAAAACGATGGAGAAGGGAGGGTTTTTCACACACTTTTGCACAGCTCCAGCTCTGCGGGACGCGGAGTTTTCTGAGGAGGAACAGCACAAATGGCAGTGACACGGTGACATTTCCCTTCCCATAGAGGTTTCACCGGTGAGGTGGAGCCCAGGCGTTACTCGCAGTCTAATTTTAGGCACTGCTCTCTCCGCAGAGCCTTGGCAGACAAAAAGCCCTGAGGTGGAGCCCCCAGAGCTGCAGGGACAGCAGCTGACTCCCATCCAAAGGCGTCGCCGCGCCGGTGCCGTGTCACGCCTTGGGTCAGAGCATCCTTGGACTCAGCGACACAGGGAGAGGGCAGAGCAGGCTCGGGGATGAATGAAAGATAAAGCCTGGACATCTGCCAGCTGCAAACTCCAAAAAAGTCACAATTCAATAGCCCAGACGTGATTTATGTTCGGTATTTAGTAACATAAACACCGCGTGTGTTGAACAAGATTTATGTGCAATTTGGGCATAGCTTGTATCCGAATCCATCTTTAAATTAGAAACACCACAGGTTTGTGACCAGAAAAAACAACCAACCCCCAAATCCAGGTAAAACAGAATATGACAACAAGCTGGAAAGAGCAACATTTTTTTGCATGTCAAAATTAATAAATGTCATATCTTTTGCTCACGCAGAAAAAAAATGCAAGGTCACTTTCAGCAGCTCCAGTGAGCACTCGCATACTGTATGTGGAGTTTTAACATAATATAAAGCCATCTGGTATGGAAACTCGAGCTCAGCAGATGCATTTGGAAAACAGAGCATTCATTTTTATTGTGCACTAAAATTACATTTAAAGTGTGCTCAAAAGCATAACTAAAACAGATTGTCCCTTCCAGCATTTGTGTTGCAGGCATTGATGGGGCCTCTGTTTGTGGAGTCTGTGTTCAGACCTTTGGTCTGCCTGCTCTCCCTGTCATAATATCAAAAGGGAAGCATCTTTCTTTCTGATGAATACAACTCCAAATAATCATCTAAATGCTCTCTTATGCTTGTTAGCTATTCAGATTTTCCTAAGAAAATACAGTATTTGATTTCAAAGTTTGTGCTCCATGAAAATCCATTTGACCAGAAAAACAAAGCATTACAGGCTGACTGGTTTTTGTATTGGCTGCATTAATTCTTGGCCTTCACAGCAAAATAATTATATAAGAAAAAAAGGCAGACAAAAAATATAAGACATTTTCTTTTCTTGCTACTGAAAAAGCCACAGATCTGGAACAGCATAACCACACTCCAGATCTGGAACAGATAACCACACCCAGTACCCTTTAAAGTAAAGGGTGAACTTATTATTTATCCATGTTTTTGGAGTTTCAGTGTGGTTAGGTTTTGTCTCTAGAGACTGGAAATTGGTTACCTTCAACAAAAAAAAAAAGACAATCCTAACTAAACTGCAGCATAAACCAGCTGCATATTTGGTCTTGCATACAAACTACAGTAATTTAAGAAGTGAAAATAATTCTTGATCCTTTTGTAGGGTTTCAGGAAGACAAAATGTTTTCAGTCAGGGCAGTCTTCAATCAGTAAGAACAGTAATGTTTTCTTTATCTGGTGGAGAGGCCAATGTAAGGAAATATTCTCAAAACTGACTGCCTTTTCCATCACTCAGAATTATCCTGCAAGAGACTTTGAAGTCTTTTAAAAAGCTCTAGATTTATTTTTCTGTTTGGTCACCTTTTTCCAAAAACCCACACTCACCCAATTCTAATTTTCTAGTGTTTGCAAAGAGAATTCCCCTTCACCATCAGTTTCCCCTCATTTCTGCTAAGCCAAACTTAGGTCCCAGAGGCCCCAGCTTCCAAGTGCTTTGAAACATTCCCTGGAGTTATGCTACTCTGCTTCACTCCTGCTTCCAGACCCACACAATCCCTCCACCCTTACCTTGCTCGTGACTCAGGTGCCCAAAACCAGAGGATCTCCATGACTCCAAATTCTTGTTTCTCTCCCAGACCTTCCATCACGAGTGGAACACTGCCAGCACAGATCCCACCCTGACCCTACCAGGAAAGGATTTGATCATGCCTGAGCTGCAACACTGCTGGCTCTTTTCCCTTTTTTTTGCCTCCCCTGAATTTCAGCTTTCAATATCTCCTACAATGCAGCAGTCAAGCTACTCTCCACAGCTTGTAATTCACACTTGCTATAAATCATTATAGGATGCTCTCAATGAAGGGCTCTAGATGTATAAAAAAAATAATAATAAATGCATGAGTTGGACTGTATATCAGCAATATTCCTCCTTGGAAACTCATCTTTTATGTTGAAGGTCTGAAAAGCACAGAAGACCAGTCATATTTAACTTCCTTTCCTGTTCTACCCCTTGGATGTCACAGATTCATGCACAGTGGCTTTCCAGACTCTTTCTTTTGTTGTCACATAAACCAGTTTGATTTCAATACCCCAAAAAAAAAAAAAAAAAAAAAAGGGGAAAAAAAAAAAGAAACATTAAATACTTTGGGGTTTTCTTTTATTTGCAGAGAGTGGAAATATAATTGCACCTGGCAGAGTTAAGGAACTACTGAAAGTCAAATCGATTCTGAATCTATGGGCCCAGAGTAAGAGAAGAGAGAGGTCTGAGAGCCTAATTGTCTCAAAAGTGATCTGAGATGTGCAGTGAGCTTCTAGAAACATCCTGCCTGTCAGCTTGAGTTACTGAATGGCGCCTTGTGGGTGGTTAAATCAGCGACTGGCTGCACATTCCTGAGGATTTCGTGCCTGCCCTCGGAAAGAACAGTTCACCCAGAGCATTTTCAATCCTGCTCTCTCTGCTACTCCACCTTTCAGCTGCAAGTCCTGCCCTCAGAGCTACAAAGTGCTGCTGGAGCCAGGCTTGCAGCCCGTTGCTGGTTTGGGAAGGCGGCGGAAGGCACAGGTGGCACAGCATACGCTGTGCCCTCAGCGGGCACCGCTCGCGCCACAGCTGCTGCCGTGTTCACAGCCATGAATAAATGAAAAGACATAACGCAGAATCAGGCTGCAAATTTTTTAATCTACTTGTCAAAAGTTATTTGAAGGATTAATTACATTCAGCTATCGACTCGCTCTGTGTTCTGGCCTGTATGATGGAAAATTGCATTTGTCAAAATGAGGCGATTGTTTAATGCGGGTGAATTATGTGTATCGTGTTCAAGGTGCCGAAAAGGTTGCGGTGTGTGATCATCCACCCTTTCACAGCCTTCCAGACCTGAGGAGAGGACGCAGAGGGACTTTTCACCAGGGCATGGAGTGACAGGACCAGAGGGAATGGCTTCAAAGTGAGAGAGGAGGTTTACAGGGGATATGAGGAAGAAATTCCTCCGCGTGAGGGTGGGGAGGCCCTGGCACAGGGTGCCCACAGAAGCTGTGTCTGCCCCTTGGAAGTGTCCAAGGCCGGGCTGGACAGGGCTTGGAGCAACCTGGGACAGTGGAAGGTGTCCCTGCTGGTGGCACGGGGTGGCACTGGATGGGCTTTGAGGTCCCTTCCAACCCAAACCATTCCATGATTTTATGATTCACAGACTTCCACTGTCTCTGCAACGGCATCCGCATAGAACCCTACAGGAATTTTGGGAACGCAATATTAACAACATAATTCTGTCCCCCAACAGAAAAATTCAAGGCTGAAGATGGCAAATTAGCCTGGAAGTGAATACAAACAAGTTAATGAACTCCTGGATGGACAAGCCTTCAGAAGCAATAACAATTCTGGCAGTCACAGGGAGAGCTGCCTGTTTTCTATTAGAAGCAAAGAACAATTCAGGATCTCTTAAGGTTTGACATTTACAGAAGGTCAGGCTACAGACTCTCTTCTGGCCTTAAACAATGCAAACAAAAGGAGTTTTCTCTCTCATAAATTTTTGTTAGACGAGATACTCTTAAAATCTCTGAAGCTGTGCACAGGTACACTGGATAAATATATTTCCATCTCTTAGACCCAAGGTAGGTGGTGAAAAGTGAAAGAACAGACCTCAACATCACGGGAGTAACTTCCCTGAGAAGTATTTCTTATGTCTCTTATGAAAATAAATATATGGTAATAAAAACAGTAAGGAATGATGCAGAACCACCAGCACAAACAACAGAATTTGAACCATTTATTGATGGATGCTCTAATGTATTTTTTTAATACGGTCCTGATCCAAGGTATTTCTTCATGCAATGATAACAGAATGAACTCTATAATCAGTATATATCACTATTAGTTATGGAAAACTTAATTTATAAATATAAGTAAAGTTGGAGTCTAGTGGAGGTTTCTTCCTTTCATATATGTTTAATTGGCATATTTTTGTTAATTGGGGTCTCTATTTGGCTAGTAAAAGAACTATTTAGAATACTATGTGAACTAGTTTCAGTAGTAAGATGAGCTAGTTAATCCTTTATTTTGGTATTTATTTTCCTCTGAAATATATCCAGATATTAGTGCAACATTTCCTATGAAGCCAATTGCATTCCACTGGGAAAATAAGAAAGCAATGAGGAAAACCCCAACAAGGAAACAAAAAAAAAACCCAAAACAACAAAACAAAAAACAAACCAACCAACCAAAACCCAACAACAATAAAAAAGAGACCTGCAGAGAAAGGTAAATAAATCTAAACCCATTATAACAGAAAAGTTTACAGTTGATTCAGAGTTATTCTCCCATTATTTCCTCTCCCCTCCTCTAATTTACCTTTTGTGGTTTTCCAGAGGGATAAGTTTTTTTTAAACCTCTCCAAAGTCTTTTTCAACCTTTATTCTTATTTGACCTTCATCCTCTGGATATGAAAATATTGACACTCAAATTATGAGGTCACAGAATAATTGAAAAAACTTCTGGAATTATTCCCAAGTCATCCTCTTTGTACTCCGACACACAAATGTGCCAGGAAGTTTTCTTAAACTCACTCTGGATGCCTGTGACACTTCAATAATAAGAAATTAGCTCAAAATTACCAATATCATAGAATCACAGAACAGTTTGGGTTGGAAGGGACCTTCAAGATCATCCAGTGCCACCCCCTGCCATGGGCAGGGACACCTCCCACTGTCCCAGGTTGTTCCAAGCCCTGTCCAGCCTGGCCTGGGACACTTCCAGGGATCCACAGGCAGCCACAGCTTCTCTGAGCAAACAATTTTCCTCAAATCTTAAAATAAATAAATAAATAAACAAAAAATAAATTTATGCATTCCCGTGGCGAATTCTGGATCTTGTAACCAGCTCTCTGCCACAGTAAAATATCTGCATATAAGTACCTCAGCTGTTAGTGCAACTTCTGCCTTGATTATTCAGCAACAGCTGCCACCAAATTTTCACAGACATGACCCAGACTGTCCTTTGTATTTAAATCCAATCCACATATAAATTAAGATAATGATGAACTCCATTAAAATAAGGCAGTGAACTCCAGCTACAAAGGTTTGTTTTCTTCGTCAGCATCCAGAAAGAACCCCTCAATTTTAATGAGATTTTTCTCCGTTTACCATACACCCAATTAGGGAGCATTTCCTATCCGTGCTTTACAGTTCTGGGAAGCTTTAGGCAGAGAAACCCAAAGGAAAGGGGCTGACAGAGCGGGTGCAGCTGCAGAAAAGAGCAAGAGTTAACACATACAGTGGAGCTGCACTTTATATAGGTTGCTCTGGCATAAGACAATGACTTTTTCTGGAATTAATTGCGTGGCTGTAGAGCTGAGGTATAACCCAGGGTAATTTGCTGAGGAAAGAGAGGGCAGTGCCACTGGGGGTGAAGGTTCTCCCTCACAGGAAGTGTGATTTGAAGCTGTGCTTCATTAGGCTAATGGCGATAATGAAATCACGGCGTTTAAAAGTCTGCTAGGTTGCAAAAGAGCAGATTTTCCCCAAAGTTGAATCTGGGCAGAGGGGTGACATGAGACACTCCACAGGGGTCTGTAGCTCCCACACAGGTGGATGTGGATGAAGTTTACACGCAAGGCTCAGAGTATTTAACCAGAACAATCAACATTTTACATAAAACACAAGCGGTTTAAGTCACTGTTTGCATTTCCATGTTTCTACAAGTTCAAAACCTGGGATTTTCTCCCCCAAAATTTTTACCCAGGTGACACTGCCATTCCCACAGAGGGCAGTTCTGGACTGTTTCCAGCACCCCACGCAGCATAAGAGATCATCAAAATATCTTCAATTATTTCAGGAGCAATGGTCAACTCTTGGCAATTTCAGAATATATTTCCACCAGAGAGTACAGAAGGCCGTGCACCAGCGTTGTGCACCCGACACGTCACCCGTGACAGGTTGTGACAAAACCCTCACCCTTTGCTTTGTCAGACATTTAAAGCATCAGGAAAGTGTTTGTAGAAGGACCCACTTCAACACGTGCTTCCAACCCAGCATCTCACATTTGGCACGGGACGCTAAAATCCCTTGCAACAACACATTCCAAATTCTTGAAAGCTCCCACTGTGTTCTCCCCAGGAGGAAAGTGGAGATTATAGAACCTTGTCTTCCACAGCAACAACACCAACTTAAACAGAGATGAAAGGAAAGAGGGAAAGGTAACAAGGGTGAATCTTTTTCACGCTCTGATTAAATCAGCTCTTCACTCAGACAAGAGTCCTTGCTTCTCCTAAGCTCTATTTTAAAGTCTGAGTTCAAATACATTATCAAATGCTGTTTCCTTTTCTCTCCTGAAGGAGAGATCAGTAGAAATAGTGTGGTGGTGAGCAGGCAACACCATCTAGCTGAGGAAATTTGGGTCTGAGAGAGACAACTTTATACCCATTAAAAGCATAACAGGCAGCAGAAAATACAGAAAAGGGCAGACACAAAGCCAAGGCATTAAAAGCAAGGAACAGCTTGTCTCCCTCCAGACCCAGGACACTTTTAAATCGTCTTTTACCTGAATTCTCCAATCAGGTATCTGGGTGATTAAGGAGGCACCTGTGCGGACAGAGTTTTCTATTAGCTAACAAACTTAGTCATAAGTGAGACACACTTGGACACACCAGAAAAAAATCCTGATCCCAACACAATAATCACCAGCAGAAGATGAAGTGTTTAGGATTAATTTGGATAAATAAATCACCCCCTTCAAAAAATTCCATGATGTAGTTGACAGCTCAGAGGCCTTAAATCTGTTTTATCCTCTGTAACAAAGGTCAGCACCAGATCTCCTTTATCCAGTTCTACCCAAAAGGGCAACAAATCACTCTGCAGGAACCTCCCACTCTCTCATTTTACCCATAAAATTACTGTATTATTTAGGCCAGGTTATGAAACCTCTTTTATTTCTGAAACCTCTTCCATCCTCATGGTAATCAACCAGGAATTTTGACATTAATTTTATCATTCTCTGTTGAGCTGGCACCCCCAGGATGCTGCAATTCCCATACTGGAAATGCACTTCAGTGAACTTCCTATAATGAAAACTTCATTAGAAAATTTACACTTCAATTAAAATGTGAAACAGCCAGATTTAAAATACCATTTGTGCTGAAACTAGTCTGCTAAATGCAAGATTCCAAGACACTAAACAGAATGGATCTGGTTATTACATCGAGTTTTATCTGTTTTTCTGATCAGTGCTAAATGCCATTTGAAACAAAATATCCCCATATATTTGGTGCAATACCAAGCTGATACATTAGTTGATTATTATTTTCTCGTTACAATTTTTAAGGAGTCCTAAAGGTTTATGTGAGTAACTTGTGTTTTGTGCTGACAGCAATTTTACCTTGCACTTTCTCACTCCTGTGATTTGCTTAATTTGGTTTTATATTTGCAAGTCCTAGAACATAACTTGCCCTGATTAAAAAATGGAATAGAATACTCCCCTCAAACCCAGTTTTAATTTCTCAAATTGTGCTCTGATTACCCTTTTAGGGAAAATTTTACTGACAAATTTCTGACAGAATGTTGTTTCTCACGTTCCCACACTAAGACACCTTTTAACTTACAGTTAAGGCAAATTGAATTCAAAATGTTGAGATAATCAAAAGAACGAGACTATTGGGGTATATGAAATAATTCAATGTCATCATTTTTACACAGGGTTTCATTTGCTGGAGCTGTAAACATTCAAAACAGGTGAACAAATAATTTATGGGCCATTTGGGCAGCACATGGAGCAGCTCTGCCCCAGGGGAGCACCCGAGGCGCTTCGCCTGGAGCTCCACAGGTTCAGACAGGAGCATACAAATCGTTCCTCCTTCCTGAGACCGTGCACAGGGAACGAGATAACCTGGGAGAACTGCAGCTGCTCAGACAGGGAATTCTGTAGAGTGAGATGCGTTCCTGTCCTCTGCTGTCCATCCACGTTCAGGGAGTTTTACGTGTGGTCAGTCCAAGGGGAAAGAGTGTCTGACTCCAGACAAGAGCTACCTCGAGGATTTCCTTTCAGCACTGTTTGCCTCAAGATTTCTTGAGGTGGGAAAACTTTTTGCACTGCCATGGCGCAGAAGGTCCAACAGAATTCCATTATTCCCAAGTTTTTGCCACTAATTTTGTCAGGATCACTGATTTTCACAACCTGTTTCCTACTTCCTCACACTATCTATACCCACCCATGCGACAGGGTTTATCTGCTCTGCAGCCTGTTGAAAGATATTTAATCCCATTAGTTTGGAAGGAAAATGGCAAATATTTCAACAGACGATAATGGGGTTTAACGGTGTGGCTGGGGGCTTTTACCACATCAATGACAAAACACTTCAGAAATGTTGCTGCAGTTTCTTTCAATGCCATTAGGAGCTGCATTAAGGCAGTTGTGTGAACACAGAGCTGAAGATGTGCACAATCGTTCTCTTAAATATGAAAAGCAAACAAGATTTTTAAAAGCTTTACAAAACTTTCACTGAAATATTTCTGATTACCCTCGCACAACATACGGGATGGTTCTCAGCTTTTCACTTGTACCTCAAGCTTCTTTATATCTCCTTATAAAAACCTACTGAACATCATTTTGTTCCCCCAGAAACTTGATCCCATTTCTGATTTAAAAACATAATTTGAGATCAATAAAACTCCCAAATCTCTCATTTTAATACATATTAAGCCACTACACTACAGACTCAATTAATTGCACCAAAAAAAAAGTAGATCAACCTGCATTCAAGCTTAATTTCAGAGTTTGTAAAGTATATTCCCTAAATCACCTACAAGACATGAGGCATTGTTATTTGCTTACCTTTTTCTTCTTGTTCTACCTTAAACTCTTAATTAAGGAAAAAAAAATTAAATTAAATCTAGTTCAGGACCAATTATCCTGCATGACATTCTAATTTTCCGCTCTTTACTTTTTCCTCCCCTAAGGCTGGACGCAGGAAGAGTCTCCAGAGCTGGGGAGGGTTGGAGACAGCTCCTGCAGAGCCCAGCAGTGCCAGTCTGGGTGCCAGCTCCTGCCCCAGTGCTCCCAGTGCCCCAGGGAACAGGAACGAGTCCCAAACCTGACCCCCTTCAGCAGCACCCCAGAGCCTGGCCACCGCATCAACCCCAAAAGGATGGGTTTTTGAAAGAAGAGATGGCACTGGACCGTGGAGTGGTTTGGGTTGGAATGAGCCTTTAGAGCTCGTCCAGCCCAGCCCCGTCAGACTGCAGCAAACACACACGGAGTCCTCACGTACAGGATGCAGTATTACAGGTTTTCCAGACTCTTTTTCCTGGGCTCAGCGCAGAAGTGATGGCAGAGCAGCTGTCCCAACACCAAACCACCCTCCAGGCACCAAAACTGCCCCCAGCAGCCTCCTGCTTACAGGAAGGGTCAGTCCTTGTTTTGGGAGAACAGATCCCCAGTGGCTCTGGAAAACCAGAGCTGTCAGAGGGAACAACCCCACATAATTAAAAGCAGAAGTCATCACCTCTCTGATGGCTGTACAACAACTCATGTGAAACCAGCTTATGGTCCATGTGGAGCTCCTCAGGGCCAGGACAGCTCCAGCCCATTGTCCCTGCAGGGACAAAGCTCTCCCCTCACCCCTCTCGCTTTGTTGCTCTTGCTAGAATAAAAACCACTTCAAGAAATTTTAAAAATATTATTATTTCGTTGCAGTGACTACTTATTTTAGCAAGTGATAGCCCACGGGGGACAGGGTTGCAAAAACAGGGCTTTGTTTGTTGTTGTATTTCTCCACATTCCTGGGCCAAACTTTCTGCCAATTTAGCAGTAAACAACGTGGAGAAATGTAAAGGTATCACATTGCAGACACTTAAAACCAAAGCTGCCTTTGTGTAAACTCCTGGGCATAAGCACATAATCTGCAGCCCTCAGAGAAGCCCTAAGAAACCAGAGTGACTCAGAAATATTGTTCCTCTGCCTTAAGTGTTTTGGGGTTTTCCCCTTTGTTTTTTTTAATCAACCTGCTCTGTTTAAATGACAACACAGCAGGTAGATAAGAAGCAAAATCGTAATATCACTTGATTTTTGAGGGAGAGGATTCCACCCCTCTGCCCCACTCAGGTGAGACCCCACCTGCAGAGCTGGGGCCCAGCACAGGGAGGACCTGGAGCTGCTGGAGAGAGCCCAGAGGAGGCACCAGGATGAGCAGAGGGCTGGAGCAGCTCTGCTGGGAGGGAAGGCTGGGAGAGCTGGGATTGTTCAGCCCGGGGAAGAGAAACTTTGGGGTGACCTCACTGTGGCCTTGCAGGGCCTGAAGGAGCCACAGGAAAGATGGAGAGAAACAATTTCCAAGGGCCTGGAGGTTCAGGACGAGAGGGAATGGCTTCAAACTGACAAAGGGCAGGGATAGATGGAATTTTGGGAAGGAATTCCTCCATGTGAGGGTGGGCAGGCCCTGGCACAGGGTGCCCAGAGCAGCTGTGGCTGCCCCTGGATCCCTGGCAGTGCCCAAGGCCGGGCTGCACAGGGCTTGGAGCAGCCTGGGACAGTGGGAGGTGTCCCTGCCCATGGCAGGGGTGGAACTGGATGGGTTTTAAGGTCCTCCCAACCCAACCAGTCTGTGGCCCTCTGGTTTTGAATTCTTAGCTCTACAGTGTCCTGCTGTGCTCAGCCATGGGGCATTTTTATCCCTTTTTTATCAGAGCACAAGGTGAGCATTGCGTTGTGCCCCTTCACACTGGGAGGGGCAGGACAGGCATCTCAAGTTCTCTCCCACTCCTATTATTATTTTATTATCATTCACAAGCCTCAAGGGCTAGATAAAAATAAAAGGCCAATTTAATTTTCAGGAAGATAAATTCACGATTATTTCTTTATTTAGCTTTGTGTACCGACCACTTTCCTAAAATGATGGGAGGAGATGCATCTTCCAGCAAACCTCTGGTTTTCCTATGCCGCCCTCAAAAGTTTAACTTTTCAATAATTTTTAAATACAAAAACAGAACGACAGACTTCCAACCAACCAAATGCACAAAAGTAATCAACATTTAACTGGGAAGGCTGACCACATGGAGGAGAATCCATTTTGTCCATGTTTTACCCCTGGAAGCACTGGAGCCAGCCGTGTGACAGCAATATTCCAGATGGCTGTGCAAGGGCCTCCATCTTTTGCAGCAAAACGTTGCTGGGATCCAAGCAGACACACATGTCCTCCTGCAGTGACACATCCCACAGAACGGAAGAAGAAGAAGAAAAGCAAATCTCATTTACAAAGACGTCTCAGCTTAGGATGCGATTTGAAAGATTAGAATGAGGAAACATGTAATCAACAAGGCTGGTAATTAGAAAGGATTTATTGCCTTCCCTTGTTAAGCTCATTATTAAGGGAGAATATTTCCCTGCTCCTACTGCTCCTAACGTATATAAAACCTCAATTATTTATGTCTTTTGTTCTTTACAAAAACTGCAGGACAACTGTTTTAATAACTTCCACTTAAC
This sequence comes from Mystacornis crossleyi, assembly GCA_013400655.1. Taxonomy (NCBI): domain Eukaryota; kingdom Metazoa; phylum Chordata; class Aves; order Passeriformes; family Timaliidae; genus Mystacornis; species Mystacornis crossleyi. The sequence continues at coordinate 29,836 of VYZQ01049756.1, forward strand.
TGAGAATCAAAGCAATGTTAGCTGCATTTGCTTACTAAAAATCTTTAATGAAGCCAGCAAGTCCAAGGAATTTGAAAAACTCAACTTTATTCCCCAGTGAAAAGCAATCAACTGCTCTCTGTGTGTCTGCATTTTCTGTGCTACCAAAGAAAAGTGTTTCCCAAAATGACTGTGCATCTCAGCACGCTTTGCCTGCAAAGCTTAATTTTTCCTGACACTTGTCCCAGGGTAAATTTTTCAAAAGAGGTTGCCTTAATTTAAAAATTGACTTTTAATGATACTCATATTTCAAAAGCCTGGATTTTAAATATACTGATTTTTTTGGTGTCACTTGGATAAATTCATGAAAGGACACAGGCCACAGGCCTTTAAAAAAAAAAAAAAGAAAAAAAATCAAACCCAGCCAGAACCAAACACCACAATTCCCTGGGACTATGCATCACTGTCCTTAACTCACCACACAGCTCAGGCCCCCTGTGTAAAGACCTCATAACATCCTCATAAATTAGGGTTTTTTTCCCTCAGCTGGGGAAAAAAAAAAAAAAAAAAAAAAGGAAAATCTAGGGGAGAAAATATCCCTTCCATTTATTTGGCTGCACACTTGTTAGGTTAGACAGAGGCACAGGAATATCTGTATCCAGTTCCTTACCCAAAACTGATTTAAGTCTATATCATTGCTTTTTGACAGGTTTTAACCTCTCGGTCCCAAGCAGCTGAAGCTTGTTCTGGCGTAAGAGCAGCTGTCAAAGCCAAGCAATTTCACGAGAAATGATTAAATGTTCAATAGGTTAAAATGAGAGAGCAGACACAAGCAGAATTCTCCAGCACAACTTCCACGATATTTTTATTAGTGGTGACACCAGCACTAAAAGCCAGTGCATGAAATATCAAATGCTTACCTGAAAGCACACCTCTCCCACAGCCCCTAAGATTTCCTATGAAATTCCTGGGACTGGATTCACCACTGTTTCCCTCCAGCTTGTGTCAGCACAACTTCACCGATTCCAGGTGAACCCAGCTCAGAGCTATTTTTTCCAGCCGGGGTCCCCTGACAGCTCCATCAGCACAATAGCAGGTATTTTCCACTTCTGCACAGTGGAACTTTTCTACTTTCTGAGCAGCAGCCTCGCAGCCCTGCCAGCTCCTTGAAATACAAACCCTGGGATGCAACACACCCAAAGCTGTGCCCAGAATCTGCTCTGGAATTGAGGTGTTGGCCGTAAATCAGCTGAACAATAAGCGCTACCTGTTATTGACTTGCCAGTCCTTTCTGCTTAAATTTCCCCATGCTCCCAGTTCATTGCGCTGCAGAGAGTGGCTGCAATAAAAAAATGCTGATAGTGAATGCATTAATACCACGTTTGAAACACACTTTGTTTAGGAAAACCGGCGTGGATGGAAAAGAACAAATCACCCCCTAGGACCCGATCAAAAGTGCTCAAAAGCTCATCATTTTTTCAATCATGCAGCCATTCTAATTAAAAAATTACTGCCTCTGCCTACAGACCCCGGATCTCTGGTCTTGCTTCTTGAGGGATATGATGTTTATCCTACATTTATGATTATCATACATAATGTGTATGTCAAACATCCTTTAATTCCATCTCTTCCCAATGGCCCCAAACTGCCACCTCTGCCAGCTGCTGTGAGGCCACTTCCCCGCCTCCCACAATGAATCTTCTCACCTTTCCCACTTACAAACATCCCTGCAGCAACCACTGAAACATCAAGGAGGAACCGATTCCACCAGAAATGCAGCATGTGGGGTTAGCACAAGACAGCACCCCATGAACTGTCCCTTTCTACAGAGTTTCCATCGATTCCCAGGGTTGGAAAACCCACTCAGGTGGAAAAAACTCCCTCCATCCT
>VYZQ01049772.1:1416-29603 GCA_013400655.1 Mystacornis crossleyi
ATTATGCATAAAAAGTAACATCACAAAAGTCCCTGTTGCTGACCCTCATCTGTCCCCTAATCCTGGGACAAACATGGCAATAGTTGTTTGACCTGAGAGCTCCTTTATGGATAATGTCCACTGATTTCAGCTCCAGTCCCAAACACCTCCCAGTGCTGAACAAGCTTCCAGAGCCTCCTCCTAAACCCAGCTTTTACATGAACTGCTCAGTCTGTGTCTGGAATTCCACTGTGTTCCCCCATGTGAATTCAATTTAAATGTTGCATTTGAAGATGGATTCACACCTTCCCCAGTCCCACATGCTTTCATTTTATTTTAAACATTTACCCCATCCCTCCCCCCCAAAAAAACCCCACAAAAAACAAACCCAACACAAATTCAAACTGGGTTCTTTCTTTGATGTGGAGGCAGATTTAGNTTAGAATTAAATGCTCTTTCACCTTTCAACATGTAACATTACATAGTTAGGTGTCCTCAGAATCACTCTTGTTCTGGGATACTATTTTGAGGACATTTGTACTTTTACTTTTGTAACAACAAATTAGTTCCAGTTCTTACTCTATTCAATGTAAAACCAGATATGTACAAATCTGCTCTAATTCTGTCAGAGCTCCATAGTACTCATTCCCAGTACTGAAAGTTCAGTTTTGTGTTGTCAATAGCAATAAAAACAATAAATTATCAAAAGCAAAGAAAACAATGTAGAAAGGAGCCTTGGAAGAATATATGGTTTTAGCCTCAACAGAGAGGGAAGAGAAGAGATGTCAGTGCAGTTGTCACATGCAAAGGGCTGTGAGGGAGAGGAGAGCTCAGTTGTGTTCCCTGTATTCCCAGGAGGAATTGCAAGGAGCTCGGGGCTCACAGCGAATCCCTTCAGCTAAACTCAGCAGCAGGAGAAGGGAAGTGCCACGGAACGTCTCAATCACCACTGCACCTCCCCTCCTTGGCTGTGCCTTGTGAAAGCCACAGAGAGTCAGAAAGTGAGAGCCTGAGAGGGCACCAAAGCCGGGAGTGGAAGGGGCCACGTCCTCCTCCAGAGCTGGGTGACCGTTCCCGTTCTCAGAGCAGAGCTCGTCCCATTCCCAGTGCTTTCCAATAAATTCTCCTCGTTGCTGTGCCTGCTTCTGGGGACCCCATTCTGTGGATTCTGATTCTCTCTACATCCAAAATTCTTGTCAATTCTAGGAGCCAGGTTCATCTGTAGATCCTTCTCCTTCATGTCATCCCTACATTGATCCCCCACTGGCACCATCCAACATCGTTCGCATGCCCTCAGATGCTGTTTTTAGGAACTGGCTGTCAGAGCAGCCAGACAAAAATAACTCTGCTGTGACAGATTGCTGAGGACAATCATGTCAATTTGATTTAAGACTACAAAACCGTTTGTCATGACAAAAGTAAAATACAGGCTGACTTAAGGCTGAGTAAAGGAACTAAAAGTTATCATTAGAAAGGAACAAATTCTATCCATATGAACATTAAATCTTTCAATCCTTTCAATAGCTTGAAATCTATTGGAAGAGTAATCAAGGAAAATTGCAAACAGATGACTCTGGAAACAATGTTTGTTTTCACTACTAGAGTTTTACAATGCATAATATATAACCTGATCTGGAGAGCTTTATGCTACAAAGAAATGTCAGGATGGAGAGATTTAAAATGCTAAGCAAGTTAAACAAAGCATATCGCACTTTCTGTTTACCTTGCAGTAGTATCTTCCAAACTTTGCTTAAAAGTACATTTTAAAGAGTAGTTTGACTGCCAAGGTTTTCAGTGGTGCTTTAGAGGACAGATGTGCCTTGATGTGCACTTCAAAGCTCTCTCTGCAGATGAGGGATCCATACAGATTGTTGGTAGCACAACTGAGCTTCAAGAGAGGTTTGGGATGAGGTTCAAGTCTTGGCTCCTGTTTTGCCACGGGAAACACCTCTCTGAAGCCTTGGGCTCTTACTGGGTTTTAGCCTAGAGTGGTACCAATGTCCATATCAAACATCCCTCTCCTTATCTACGTCTTCTGGATTAGTTCCCTCGTTTTATTTCAGTAGGATCTTTATCCATTTTATACCAGACCAGGTGCTGGTCATTTACTGAATGCACCGCTTTCAGAAATTCGGTAGATGCATAGGTCTAAAAACTCCTTGTGCACCTCTGTGTTACTTTAGGGATCTAAATATCTTTACAATGTGCGATCATCGGTCACTGGAGTAAGTGGATACCTTGGCTCACACTTCCTGCAGATGTCTCAAGTAACATAAATGGAACTGAGTAATTGTTCCAGTTTCTCAAATACTAAACATTCTTGAAACTACTCAGACAAACTGGGTACAAACTGACAAACGCTGGTGGATGGGTCATTGTGGATGAACCTATAAAGGAACTTTTTGTTGCCTGATAATCTGCTTGTATTGAACCAGGCATTCAAGGATATCTAAGATTGTAACTCAGCCAGACATCTATCAAAAGTGGTCATAAGCAGAAGAAAGTCTGAAAAGTTCAAACACTCACAGCCCTTGCCTAAAAGGCAGAAGTCTGCTTTCTACAGAAAGCCAAAAATGCCTGGAATTTCAGAAATGCGCCAGACTAAAATAAAAATGTAACACATTACCTAACTAAACAGATTTTTATGCAGTCCTTCCCTCCTAAAAATAGTAAATCAATTTCAAAAGTATAATAAAATAAATTAGTTTCTGTTATGATTTCATAGAAAATGGCAGTCGATGTAAAGGAAGACGTTTATGGTTGAGATATACTGCCAAAAGTATCCAAGCTTGGGGTTCTTTCCTGTAGTTCTCCTGAAGCAGCCAGAGACTTCAGTCTTGTAAATGCCCGTAAATACAACGTGCCACTGTCGCTCTTCGACCATCTGTGTCTTGGCATTTTCACTCTCCACCTTTCCACAGGTAAAGCATCTACACTCTGGCATTTTGCCTCTTGGAATACAGGCAAAGTCCCCTGCCAGAGTTAAGTGGAGTCCCATATGGGGGATGCCTCATTGACAACAAAAATCCCTCCATGTGGCAGCAACAGCAGAAATATTGCAGGAGTCTTTGCTGTCTCAAAGTGTTTCATCTGAAAGAACAATTAATGTGAATATAATTTAATTTCTGTACTCTTTTGTCCCTTTCCTCTGACACCACCACTGCCGGGAAGTGGCAGTCCTGGGCTTGAATATGGAGATTTATTTATTGTACTCATGGAGAAGTCCTCATATGGGAATGATTTGTGATTCATGAATGATTTGATCTGGACTTAACAGATTTAGAGGTTGGTCCAAGAATATCTGCACAACTCTCCAAATGCTTGTGTAAGTTACTTCCACACACAGTTACGTATCACTTCGCACCTACTGCCACAGTTTTTACATGCAAAAGTCCCCACCAAAAAAAAAAGAAAAATCAGTTAGATTTCAACTGAAATACCTGATAGGCAGGTCATAGCCTGTAGCTGTCTAGTAATAAAAGCTTCTCAGTAATTTTCAGTCTTGATTTTATATTAAAAAAATTGGTACACTGAAGTTTCTGGCTGTGTTGCCTTCCACAACTGTATCTTTTTCATCTAATGACATTAATTTAACATTTGTGACTTTTTAAATTTAAGATCAAACTTTTGCAGTAATTCTTGAAGTTTTAAGAGCAAATTTGAAAAACTGGCAGGGATGTTAAATACCAAAATTACTTTTATGATCAGTACTTTTATTCTGTCAAACAGGACAAAAATGATGACATTTCGTTTTTCTATTAAGGGCAATTACCTTCAGTTACAGTTGTATGGTCTGTCCAGCCCTTAAGGCTTCACTCAGTAGTTTTTGTAGCACACCTCACCCTCAGAATACTCAGTGCTAGGCATAACATCTATTGGAAACAATGGCACTCCTCCAGTACTTAAATATCTTTCCTAGCAGACAAAGATACACAGAGGAAAGCAGAAATGGCTGTTTACTTTTGAAATGCTGCCAGGAGCGAACCTATTTGGCTCCCTTGGGAACTGCAGAGATCCTACTGTACAGCCTGGGAGAACAGGATTATCTCACTCTTACATCCCATAGCTTGTCCACAGCTCTCAAAGCAATTTGCAGAAATCAGTATCATCGCTTCTGTTTCACCAACAGCAAACAGAGGCTGTGAAATAGGCAAAGCCTTCCCCAGGTTCACCAGCTGGAAACCAAGCCCTTTCCCCACAAAACTGTTCCATCTCTGAGGCAATTGCAGTGCTCTGGGGAACAGATGCATCTTTCTATTTATTTCTTTGTTGGGGGGAATGGGGGGTGGTTTTATTATGTAATACCTTGCAGAATTCAAGTTCAGCTTGCAATACGTGTGTATTTATCCAGCCTCTCTTGAATGCAGATAGGAAAGGCCATACCCACAAACTCTGTCAAGGCATGGGAAAAACGCTGCTCTCGAGAAGTGCACGTTCAGAAGAATAAACAAGAGCCTGTCATTACTCATCTGCAGAAGCAGTGGACAAGGGGAAGAAGCTGTCCTGAGGAGCTTTGTTAGCTTCCAGAGCAGAATTTTATGCCTGAAAATGTCTCTCGGGCATGGAGCTGGTGGGTTCTGTACTGACAGCACTTCCACAGGGATGGGGTTGCACGGGAGCTCAGCAGGAGGAGCAAACACGAGCAAAGCAGTAATTTATCTTGGGTCAGTGCCATCAATAACTTCTATTCATGTTGTTCAGGCAATTTTACCTTGTTGGTGATTTCCATGAAATGATCTTTCCCACTACAGGAAACATCAGCCTGCACCTACCATTAGTAGTTCCCTAAATCTGAAATAACATAATTTCTAAGGGCAGAGAGAGAACCTTGTAGTGTTTTCACTGAATACAATAAGATTTAGACATCACTAATTAACTAATTTCCTGAGCAACCTTGGCTGGAAGGGAGGACCTGTGTTTATGAGCACTCTTGATAAAACAAATGTATCTGTCATTCAGTAGAAGTGAGATGACCTTTCTGGAAGAATTCTTCTGAAATTAAGCAGTTGAAATTGCTTGCACCCCTTACACATTTGAGTACCAAAATTTATGTTCAGGTTCAGTTCAAGCTTGGGAATTACCAGGTGAAATAAGAAGGCAAATAAAATTAGGATAAAGGAGAAAAAACCCCGGAACTCCATAGCCTGGCAAGAACTGCAAATCATGCATTTCCCAAAAAATGGATTGCCAAAGCCCAAATCCTTCAGTTTTCTCCTCTTTTTCTTCCTAGGAAGCTAGGAGAATACAAAATTGGTTTTTATGTAGTATTGTTTTCCACAAGTTGGGGGTTTTCTCAGGAATGTGAAAGGAAGCTGACATTTGTATTCCAGTTTTATGTTAAAAAAACCAAACATAAAAGTGTTGGCTTAGTTACTAACATGGAAATGGGAAAGGGGAAAAGGGCACATCATCCCATATGCAATCCCGTTACAAGAGCATTCAGGCTGTTCCTAACACACACGTACATATTCTGAGAAAATCTTCGGTGTTTACTATCCAATAAACAAGAGAGTGGAGCAGGAAAGACACGCAGAGGGATGGGCCCAACCAGGAGCCCAGAGCATGAATCACCGGAAACAAAACTTCTACAGGCAAAAGCAAACTCCTGTTTGGATCCTGTAAGTTGGTAGTGACACTGCCTCCTCCTTCAGCCACCCAACCTTCCCCCGTGCCCTCTGGAAGCAGCAGAGACTTCAGGTGCTGTGTCAGTCGTGTGAGGGGCGGACTGCAAGCAAAGTTTAACAGAGGAGAACGCACACTCAGCACACTCCAGCTTTGTCATTCCTGGTCCCACCTACTCATTCTCTTCCCGTCTACTTTGGGGGAGGAATAAGGAATTATCTACCTTCCACTGCACACGGAGAGAAATAACCCTTTAGTCGCATTTTCCAGCCGTTATTCTGCCAGTTACAGAATTCCTGGCTGAACTCTTGGAAGCATCACCCTTAGTAGTGCTAATTCCAGGGGCAGCATCGACCCCCAAAGTGGCAGATCATAGCAAGAGTGAGTCCACTGCAGTTTTGTTCTAGTGCAGCAAAGCAGCTATTCCACTCAAAAGTGTAATGCTCCCAGGCCTCACACTGCCAGTATTCTGTGGGTTTGGGTTTTTTTCAAAATAGAAAAAATCCCCTCAGGAAACAGCCACTTCATCTGCTCTTCGGAGCCACTCTCTTTTTGGCCTTTCTTTAACCGTGAAGATGAGAGCAATGAGAAAAATGGGGAAAAGGAAGAGAAAAAGAAGTGTTCATCATACACTTTTAAATTACTATAAACTGTTTCAATTAAGGAAAAAGTATTTTTTTTAATAGTAAGGCCAGGAGAAATCCTGCTTTCCTCTCTAAGGTGCAGCAGAGGAGCAGACTTTGTCCAGATGCAAACATTTGTTCCTATAGAGGACAAAAGCACAGGCAGACAACATCCCAGCATTGGTTTGTTGTAGACTGTGCTCATAGGCGTACCAGTAAAGACATCTGGAATAGAACAGTTCAGAAACTATGATTTTCAGTCCCTGTGTAGGCTTTTTACTGAGTCCTATTATTACATACAAGAAGACTCCACGTCCTGCTTTGAACCCAAGCTTATTAAAATCCAAGAATGATCTAAAGATTGAACATACACCCTTGATTTATTACCTTTTAAAAAAATTAATTAGGATTCATATTGGGAATTGCTAGCTTTTAGTATTTCCAACAGCTTTTTCAGTTACTTCCTTATTTCTGCAGGATTTTCAATATGCCTCCCTGCATACTTACCTTACATGTGCATTCCATATGTGCTTCCTTCCCTTCTCCAGTGTGATTACTGCAATATTTTTTCTCTTTCTGTCTTTCAAATACAGAGCTATAGGATTACACTTTGCTGGGCTTTAATTAAGATGTAGGGACTGGTGTAATGGGTAGAACCATGACAAGGACACTTACCAGAAGCCAGGATTAAGATTTGATAATTTGTTTGTACCAAATCTGGGATGTGGAATTTTGATGTTAACCCACGCTGGTCTTTATACACGGCACTGATCTATTACACCATTCCTGACTTCCCATACAGAGCTCCCAATCCCTGACAGATTTAAGCAATTAGTACTGCAGAGCATGATCTTAGTCTGATCTCCTGTTCCCATATGGTGTCCATGAGGAAAGTGATCCACGTGCTCTTAGTGCTGTGGTGACGCTCTTGGCACAACGCAAAAGTCCAGGACAAACACCAGGAGTGCCTGGGGTCACATTCCCACTTTCCCTGTGTCCAGTACCCAAACCTGTCCAGGAGGCTTCCTTTGTCTGCTGCTTTTTTCTCTTTTCATCCTATTTTTCTTCATGTCACAATTACTGACCCTACATCTGTGCTTAAACAGCCATTTCTGGGCCCACATGGTGAACCAGACGGGTAAAAGGAAAGAACTTTTCTAAAGATGCTTTATCATGTTAGAATTACAAAATAATTAATATTTTAGAGGAAACCTCTGAAAATCATCAACGTCACAGCTATCTTCAAACCTAGAGAAAATTTCAAGTTGTGATCAGGTTACTCAGGATCTTGCCCTGTTAAATTTTGAAAATTTCCAAGCAAAATTTCCACAGCTGCTCTCAGGCTCTGGATCCAGTGACTGACCATCCTCACTTGGAAGAATTTTCCCTGCTGTAACCTGTCAGGGGTCATTAATGGGCCTCCAAGAGCCCCCCCAGTCCATTGCCTGCACGGCCAGGCTCGAGGCCACTGGCCAGTCCCTGCAGCCTCTGCCCCAGGCTGGACAAACCCGGCGCTCTCAGGCTCTGGCTCAGGTTTGTTCAGCACCTCAGGGGTCCAGGCAGTACCTGGCACTCTGTATGAGTTCATCAGTATCTTTCTTAAGCTTGGCTCCCTCTCGAGCTCCAAAACACGATGTCACTATTGAATACAGGCTACAACCACTGCCTTGGCCCCCTGGCAACTTTCTCCATGCAGAGAGCATTCGGCTCCATGGACAGAAAGGAAGGAGCAGCGAAATTCACAAGTGTAGGGATGCCTAGAATGCAAGTTTCAGTTGAGACTTAATTCAAAACTTAGTGTAAAATAACACAATCTTTCCTGGCTTTACCAGTGTTCACTGAGATCCTCACCAGAGCCAAATCCTTCCTGCCTGGGGCTTATCTGCACAAATGTCTTTAAGTAAGGACAAGGTGCATCAAAGCAAAAAAAGTACTTTATAAATGCTTTGATCAAAAGGTGTCAAAATGAACCATCAGTCTTCTCTTAACCACAAATCCTACTTCCCCAAAAGGGGGTGGATTTTTCCCTAGGGATATGAAGGCCCTATAGAAGGGATAGAAAGGATTTCTGCAGTTCTTTGTGTTGCTGCCATCTCATAAAGTGGGAAATAACTGGGCACGTTGGCATAACTACAGTGCAGAGGCTGGGACTGTGCCTGGCCACAAACTGAACCTGGCACACGCAACACCACACTGGCACCAGAACAGCAGCAAGAGCATTGATAGGTTTGGGGAACAGTATTGCTTGAAAGTAATCCCTCCTTTTCTGCTGTACCATGTCTAGAAAAAATGCTCAGAAAGTAAAGAAAGAGACCAGAAGAACAATAAAGATGGTGAAACATCTTGCAAACACGCTTGCGAGAGCAGATTCAAAAGATGAAGGTCTTCTGCCCATGCTTTTCCACATTTTCCAGTCCTTATGCTAAATTTTTCAGATTTATTGTGCAATGCTGCCATGCTAGTCTCCACTTTCAATCAAATAAAAATCAGACTAACCTTTAATTAATTTAAATTTAATTAATACTGCTTGCTCCTCTTTGCTGTGCTTGCATGAATATGTGCATACCTGGTTTAAAAAAGGATTGTCTACACAATTATTTCAAACATTTCTGCAGGCAGAGAAAAGCTGGTTTAATGTGAAGAACAGACAATGGGGGAGGACACACATGGCAACAGTTGTCAGCTGTGTTCAAAGTGCAAAAAGAAAGGCAGTAATTGTTTTCTCTCTTGGCTACTTCAATAGCCTTTAATTACAACAAATGTTACTCATGCCAAATACTGTTTCGAGGTTTTCTTCTGATGAACTTGATGTCCATAAGCAAGTGAGCAAGGAAGATGAATCTTAGGAGGATGAAGACAACAGAATCCCAATGATGCTGTAAGAAAACACTTTTTGGTATAGCTTCACTCTGCATTCTGCTGCTTCTGGGTCTAAAAACTGAATGTGGCCACCATATGTTAGAACGCTTCTCACACCCAGGAGTTTACAAACAGCTTTTGATTCATGGGATTTCTGAAAAGGATTAGGAAATCTGAAGATACCCACAACGTCATGCTTCCCTTTTGCATGAAGCCTTTTCATTCATAAATGGAAAAGGAACAAAGATTTTAGACTTTAGCTAATCACAATAGGTTTTTTAATCATGGAGCAGCCTAATTTACGAGCATTTACAACACCAGAATTTTTGAGACAGCTCAATAGTCTTCCATCAGAAGAGAGTAAGATGGTTTAGGAATGAGCCATACAGTGCTGTGTGTTGTAGAAGATGGCATGGCAAACTGAAGAACTAATTAGAACTGCCGTGACTAAAAGGGTCTTTGTTTACACTCCCGGCTCACATCAGCTGCAGGGTGACTCTCGTGTGACAGTAGGGGACCAACACGGAGATGCAGAGTCTTGATGGGACACCTGAAACAACGGCCCAGTGTTTGCTGTGCATCTTCGGGATGTGTTTGCGGAACACGTTTTGGAATTAGTTTGCTCAAACAAAAATCCTTTCCCTCCCTGGAATACCAAGATGTGTCTGAATTTCAAATATTTCTGTGAGCTTCATGGAAAGCTGCTGTTCTCAGCAAAACCCAGTATTGCACAGGTAACCCCACAAACCCATTACTTCCTTGGCAAACAATTCAAAGACAAGATAGGACTTATTTCTTTGTGTCAAGTCAGACTATTTCACCTTTCATCTTGAAGAGAGATAGAAAAACTGATAAATGCAATCTGCTGAAGGAGATATCTGGGAATTCATTCTTCTCTAAAGCCACTGGGAGGTTGGCTTTAGAGGTTGGAGGTTAATTTCAGAAGCATCATCATTTAACTTTTCAGGAAAAAAGATCATAAAGTGATGAGCACTTAAAAGGCTCTTTAAAGCAAAACCTCTGGTTACAGTTCTGGTATTTGTTTTTATACCATGCAGCCTTTTTTTTTTAATTAGGAGAAGTCATTGAATATATTAACTCATATCAGCGTTCATACAAATTTTCAAAAGCCTAATAAAGGACACTTAAGAACAGCTCTGTAACATGTCTGTTGCAAAGCAAAGAACCACCTAAAAAATAAATGCAAGCTTTTAAAAATGGGGTAACAGAAGAAACAGTGTTCAGAACAAGCTTCAAGGTAAACAGAAATTATTTATGAGACTGTAATTTATGGACAGAATTTCAGAACCAATCAACAGGTCACATTGTCTGTTGAGACCCAAATAATGGAAGACATTAATTCAAAAATTGTGCTAGAGAGAGAGAAACCTCACACAACTTCAAATAAATTAGCAATGCAGAGTCTATCGATTTTTTGCCATTACATTATCTCTCCCTTTTCAAACTGTTTTAAACATACAAATGTATTAGCATCTTGAAGTACCCTTCTGTTATCTGCATAAAATAAATTAAATCGGAAGGCATAGGAAGACCTTAGAGCCGCATCTGTTCCCTCAGGAAGTTTCCAAGAGTGATACAGGAATATGTATTGTACTTTTATCTGTTTCCCAAACAGTTAAAGAAAGGCTTCTACAGGAAAAGAAGAAATTTGAGATATTTAAAGCACGGTGATAAAAACAAAAGAGTAGTCGAGTATTTCACCCCCAATCAGGAGAGCTGAAGGAGCGATTTAACTTTTTTCAAAACACCTGACACAGCCTGAGACTGCAAATTTTCACAGCGAGAACCCTGACACCAGAAAGGTGGACACAGAGACACGTCAACAGATGGTGCTTTTAAATATTGCTTTCTCTGCAGCGTTTAATCTTCAATAATATGTTGTTTAAAAAACGAAGATGTGGTCTCTGATGGTGCAGGTGTTGACCTGACCCGTGGAAGGTGATGGCAGTGAACAGAGGTTTAGTGCCTGAGGGCTCGGATGGGAATGAGCGGGCTGGGAACGCTGCACCACAGAAAGGGATGGCTGCAGGCTCAAATGGGGCACCCCAAAGAAGTCCAGGGTCAGTGAGGCAATTTGCTTAGGAACTGTCACACTGCTGACCAGTGTTTGTCAGGGGGTGGAGTAGAATCACCTCTAGTTTGGCAATTCAAAATCCCTCAAGCATAACAACAAACATTTGTAGATGCTCTGCCAGCAGGGTCTGCCCTGCCCACCCTGTCCGTAGGGGCCATGAAAAGCAGTTATTTGGAAAATCAAATAAATAAGACTTTCCAGACTTGTATTGGCATTATATCAATTCCAAACCATCATTTGCAGGAGAATCCCTTTGTCCTCATCAGAATGTTCTTTCCAGGCTTTGGGTGCCACTGAACTCCAGAAGGTTGAGGAGGTTACAAGGTACAGATGCACTTCCCACCCTTATATCTAGGACAAACAACTCTTACCATAAAACGGATTTAAATATATATAAAATGGTAAATGCAGCTGCCAACACTTAATAGTTAAAACAGTTAATAGTTTTAACTCTGGAAACAAACCAAAACCATCTGTGTTCGTTACAATACCTGCCCCTCCTAAAACAGTAAGAGTAAGCCTAACTCAGAACTGAGAAGGGCATTGATTAAAAAAGCAATAAGCAAGAACATTTACAGAAGATTAGCTGTAATGTAGTGTAATGATGGAAAAGTACCAATTTACATAACAATTTTACAAGCCTCTTGAAAAGTTTTTTTGTTATTTTTCCAATGCCTGATGCTGCAAAATATGCAAAAGGCAAGGTCTTGCTCTTTTATACTTAGAGTCTGATTTCAGATTATTTTACTGGGAATCACTAACAAACACAGGCACTGAGAAAAGCGCTCATGTGTGGATGAATGCTAAATGAAATTTATTTTCCAATACTTGGTTGTGAAATATTTTGACTGGCTTTGACTAATTTTGCAGGAACAGACACCCAGTGTTTTAGAAAATTCCCTCCAGAAGATCATGTCCAAACTCTCTCTGGGCAGTTTGTTCAGTGCTCAGTCACCTGCACAGGAAAGAAGTTCTTCCTCATGTTCAGGTGGAACTTCCTGGGCATCACTTTCTACCCGTTGACTGTTGTCTTATTACTTGGCACCATGGAGAGGAAAATTTAGTTTATTTTGTCAGGATGTTTTTCATTACTGCATCCCTAAAGGCACTAAATGACTAATTTTACAGACTTTGTTGAGACTCCTTGAGTTATTCAGTGAAAGGAGGGCTCTCAGAAACTACTCCAAGCATTTTACTCTGTCGAGTCAAAGTTCTTTCTATTTCATTGGGCTTCAGATCAGAATCTGAAAACTAAATTCTCTTCAAGAAAGGTCTAAGATCAGTAACCATGTTTACTAAGTTTGCCAAGCAATCTTCACTCAGATCCAAAAAATATTTTCCTCTTGGGATATCCATCTATATTAGCAGATCTTAAGCAATGTTTTTAATTTTAATTCCAGAAACTTTCTGTAATTTTTTTCTCTTCTGCACTAAGACATCCATTCAATCCAAATGATGGCTCAAGCAAGTATCTATCCTTCCAGATAGATTGATCCATGTGATGGGGTTTTCAAATGTAGCTAATAAGGGTTGGGAGCACACATTCCTTGTGCTGTTAAGCAGCTGGAAGCTTTGAAAAGTCCCTCCCCTGAAGCCAATGTTACTACAACATTAACATCATAAATAAGGCAGTGCCTGATTCCCCAGCAGTGCTTCTGAAGTAGCCTAAAAAACCTGCTGTGTCACAAAAGCAGCTGCAGTTAGATTTTCTCTTTTAATGTTTACAATATCTGTTCCCTCAATAAACACAGCTCACGTCAGGAAGTGTGGACATACGTTGCCCAACACAACTACTGCTGGTTTGGGGGCAAGAGAGTCAAATCAGCATTCGAAGGCAATTTAAATTGTGTCCTTTAGCCATAATCTTAAAAAAGCTGCAAGCTGAAAAACTGTTTAAAAACATTGCAAAGGATTTGAGAAAGCTTTAATGTGAACAAAATTAAAATTTTGGATTTGGGAAGAACATGCTCTTGGTGCTGGAAACGGCAAACTCCTTGACCTAATAGAAAAAAAAAAGATCAAAAGTAAATACAACCCCTCAGAAGAAAATGTTACAGAATATCAGAAACTACAGCCAACAGTACCAGTGGCAGCCTGAATGGACCCTACCAAGGCACAGCTGTACTGAATCCAACTCCTCGGAGTCTCTCCTGTCAGGAACAGGAAGCACTGATTCAAGACCAAGACTAATCTGTTCTATCATTTCTAAATATATTTATTTAATACCATGTCTAAAACATTCATGGTGTGTTATAAAAACACTCATTCAGAGCTTCAGTTAAAGCCCAGTTGTGTCACTAGCACAAGTCCATAATGTGGATATGATTTTTGCATTTTTGCCAAAGGAAAAAAGAGCAAATAGATGAGCTAAAATTGCACAGTGGGATTAACTGTAAAATGAACAATAATGAAATAAAAGTTTCAAACTTGCTGCCACTGGCCAAAGTAGCTTTCAAATCCATAGTAGTATTATAATAGTTTATTATTCCAATTCACAGAACAAATATCTACAAAGAATTCTCCCACACAGAACTCATGCCTTATGGGGAAGGCTTTTCTCATGACCGGTCCAATTCAAACCAAATGACAAAGCAGGAAATTAGGGTCAGAAAATTAAAATAAAACAATAAAAGAGAATGCTGTCCTGTAGACTCCATCTCAATTAAGTTCTTTTCTTACAGATGGGACCTAAACAAACACTCAAGGAGTTTATCAGTAAATTTACTGGAAGATCAAAACTAAAAAGCCCTTTTATGAGGCTGCCACATTTAAACAGAACTTCCATCATTACAGAGATCCTGAGTCACGCTGCTCTTGGAAACTGCTCTGTAACTGCTTTCAGAATCCTAATTTTGCCAAAGGTTTGGGAGCAGTTTCTCTGAGAGAGTTGCTGTTCCCGCTGCTACAAGAAAATAATTTGCTTGGCCAACTGCAGAATTTTTAGTTTCTTAATTCTGATACTTTTGGCTGTGTCTGCAGCTGCTGCCTTCTCTCTGACTACTGAAGGTAGCGTTACCCACTGCAGCTCAGCAGCAGTGCAGGGAAGCAGGGCCTGGCTGACAGCATAGTGGGGCCTTTTGTTCAGGAGTTATTTATTTTGTGGAGAGACCGGGGCTCAGTCCCATAACCTTTGTATAGTGGGATATTGTGGAGGCTTATGTTAGAGTACAGATAATCTCTTCCACTTCAGAAAAACAAAAAAGAGTATAACAACAAAAAGAAACATTAGACAGGAATATTAAAAGCTTGGAATACATTACAGTCACTTTCAAAGACTACACACAACCTCAAGGCAAAATTTGTTACGTAATGAAATCCAGTGACTTATTTGCATTTAAACAAAATAGGTTTGGTTTATGCTGTGGGAATACTGAAGAATGAGGGACATAATGCAGGCTAACAGTTGGCATATGTATTCAAGGAGAAAGGTCTTCCCAGAGAAATCTGATTAAAACTGTGAAAATTCAGAATCAGTGCTAGAGAATTCAACTAGTTTTTCAGTCTCTCTGAGAGGCCTTGGGCAGACTGCCCTCACCTTAACCAAAAATAATGTCTATCCAACATTCATCAGAATTTTCCATGGCATCTGGACCATGATCCAAAAAATGGACAATCCACAAAATTATATTCTTTTGAGAATATGAAATGAGTGCCTCGCCCAAAAAATCCTTCAGTAGATTTTAGTGGTAGAGAGGAAGATGAAATTAGGTGGTGTTTGTTGTATTTAGCTTAAATAAATTTTTTTTTAATCTGTGCTTAAACCTTTTGTGAGGAGAGCAATTATAAGAATTAAAAAAAAAAAAAAAATCAGCTATCATTCCAACCAAGTCCTAACAGTTTCTTCTCCATTCTTGGGTCTCATATCTGTCTTTTAGAGAAAATAATCTCTTTTTTTTTGTGGTGAGGCAAGTTGGGAAAAGGAATTTTTTGCAAGCTTAATATCTTTAATTCAGCCTTCTTTTTGCCAAGCCTGTCAATTGAATTATCTTTTCTCATAATTTCTCATCCTGGTATTTCCTCACCTTTTTCTTTGAATAGTCCTAAGAAAAATTCTTCATTGTAAAGGAAATATTCCCAGTTTATTAGCCTGAAATTTCTTTCCCTTTTGTTTTTTTCATTCTGCTCAGATCATGAGATTTCTGACAACTGAATAAAATATTTTCTTTGAAGGTAAATGCTCTAAATTATGCCAGTGCTGGGAATATTCCTGCTGTTCTACTTTTGGCAATCCATACCTGTAAGAAATCTGCCTAGAGAGGACAGGGTTTGCAGCACAGAAACAGTAGCTGGGGGCTCGTGCAAGTTGCCTACAAAGCTTGTTGCTCTGGTAGATGTGTTTCCAGAGCATCCTGATATTTATTTTTACATCCTCTACCCTTAATTTTAGTAACAAACCTTCTCGCTTACTTTCTTCAGGCCCAGCTCTTTCCTGCAACATTATTCTTCTCACTCTGACGGATTTCTACAGCAAATGGATGTGGCCACGTCACAAAGTCTGGATGCACTGAGCAGCCTCTGTGGCAAATAAAAGCTGCAAGTTGTGAGTGATTTCACATCCTCCTCTTACGCGTTGTGTTGGTCTGGGCAGACACCCCATGTCTGAACCCAGGCCAAAGGTACCATGTGTGTGCAGTGCTTTTGGCACTCACCAAATTCATTATTCATTAAAGGAGTTCCCATCTTTCTGAATACCTGGCTGCCAGGTGTCCAGGAAAGCAGCCAGTTGGTTTTTCCCCATATTTTTATGAAGTTACACAGAGTTTCTGCAATAAGTGTGTGCCCTCTGGGTATCCTCACTCGATGTATGCCTTCCTAATTCTGTCGCTTTGTAGGATTCAGGAATTGCCATGCTGGATCCTTGCTCTGGCTGATGGGTCACAACACCTCTTTGAAATGTAGGCTTGGGGCCAGGCCCTGTTTGCTTTTTGAGTTTTGTAACTTTTGCAGTTCTTCAGAGTCAGCTCATCCCTTCAGGCAGTTCTAACACGTTAAACTCTGCCGGTCACCCAGCAATTACCTACAGAGCCATGGAACAACTCCAGCTGCTCCATGACCTTGGGAAGAACTCCAAGGAAAGTCATTGATGTCTCCTGAAAATGATCTCCTGATGGCTAAGAAGGGGCACTGAGGCAGAAGTGTGATTGAAAATAGAAACTGAATTGAGAATGAGAATTGAAAATATTCCAGTGGCTGATTGTTCTCCTTGTGGAAATTTGTCCTCTTGTTTCCAGTGGAAATCTCCCAAGAATTCACTTGTCCACGTTACCGCTCGTCTTCTGCATGTGACTCCTGGTAAAAAGGAAGTCTCTCCGTGTTCTTTGTAGCCACCCTTTAAATACTGGACCATGGTGATAAGGTCTCCTATCAGCCTTTTAACCTCAGTTCTCAGCCTTTCCTCACACAGGAGGCTTCCCAGCCCTTGGATCATCACAGCGGCCACGTGGTTAAGGACCTGCCCAAACTCCATTAAATCAATGGGTGACTGTACAAGAGTTTAGACCGGAGTTTACATCTCCACTTAGTACAGCTGTTTAAAGTGAGTTTAGCTTTCACAAAGCTGACTTTGCCATCCAAGGTGACCTGACCTCAAACAACTTGGCAGCTCTTCAAGACCTGAACATACGGGGCTCGTCAGCAAGCCCAGTAAAAGGAAGATGCCCCTCAAGGCAGGGCGGAAAGCTGTCAGTACTGGAACGGCAAAAAAAAATTTTAAAACTCTACCTAATGAGGACAGAAAGGGTTTAATCCATCCTGGGATCCCAAACCGCTCCCGCTCCGCCCGCTGTGGGATAACCCGGCCCCACAGCGCCACCTGGCGGCGCGGGGCCGCCCGCGCGAGGGCCCCGAGCCGCGGCCGGAGCCCGCGGGGACAAGGCCCGGGGCCGGGAAAGCCACAGCGGCCCCGTCACGGGACGGCTGCGCCGAGCGAAGGAAACCCGGCCTGTGCACCACACGCGAGCGCGCGATTGCCAGAGGAGCCTCCCGGAGCTGGGTGGAGGAGTCAGGGTCTGCTTCGGGGCAAAAATCTGCTGGGGGAAACCGGGAGATCAGGGATTGTTGCCTTTCCGTTGTGCAGCAACGGGGATGGAAGCGCACGTGTTATACGTGTTACAAAATCTCCAAAAAGGAGACAAAAATTTCCGCGAACCAGTTTGAGCGCCATTTCCTCCCCTAGAATCACTGCACAGAAACGAGACATTCTGCAGCCCAGTGAATTCATGAAGGCTGCTCAGAATGGTTCTGGTTACCAAAACTACCCTTGCATCTACATTTTTACCAGATTTCCACTGGAACCTTTTCAGTGTGTCCGTACAGTTCTTTCACTCAGCCTCTTCCCACATGTGACACAGTAACTCTGATTTAGACTAAGATCATGATTCTATGGTTCAGTTCTATGGTTCACTGTCAATGCCCTTGATGCAATTAATTCAGCTCACTAGCTATAAGATCTTAAATGGGTTGACAAAGATACCCCATTAGTGCTCTGTTTTCCATGGGCAAAATGCTACAAAGCCAACCTGCGTTGGTTATAAATATCTATTTGACTCGATGTTTAGTTTGGTTTGTGACAAATGACAAAAATTGGAAGACTTTAAGACAGATTCCATTCCACAAATCAGCATTTCTACTTGGAGATCTTTAAAGAAAAGCTTTATAATGATTAATTCCAATGTGATAAAGGTGTCAGTCTCTCCATCTGTGGAACAAACTTATCATAGACCAGGAAGAGAGACAGGTCACATCTTAATTGCAAGGCAATTATCTGGATGCACCTTTTCCCCCTGCATGCAGCATTAAAAATTTAAAAAAATTTAAAAAAATTAAATTTGTTTCTTTTTGTTAGAATTTAGAACTCTAGAACTTTGATATAATGTGCTCAAGTGAAAACCACACCGAATTCTCTGTATCACCTGCAATAAACTATTCTGGGCTACTGCATAGTTTAGTATCATTTAAAAATAAACTACTCCAAATGCCACAGATTAATAGCACAAACAATAGGCACTACTTCGTCTGCAGGACAAGAACTGACCGAACCTCTCATAATTCTTTCACAGCAAAGATTAAAAACCAAGTCAAACTATAACCCCCCCGAAATTCCCAACAAAATCTCTAACACAGAACTACTCAAACATCACTGACCAAACCCCCTGGAGGGGAAAAACACAAAAATTCTAATGTTCTTGGATTATTTTTTGTCCTCTAATTAATCTTCAATCAGAAATAAGCATTTTATACTAGACTGGATGAAAAAAGCATTGAGTAAAGTGACCACACAAATCATTATTTAATGTTATGAAATTGTTTAAACAAAGTTTGGACCTTAGTTTTTGAAACATCTTCAGAAAAATATTTTGCACAACTAAGTATGAAAAGTCAGAGTCTGAAAAACTGATGGATGTTTTCTGATCACTGGCACAAAACAAAAAAATGTGTGAAATCTGCATTAATATTATTAAGAGTGGGGAGAGAGCAGAGCAATTCTTGTGCTTCAGAAAATGAACTTTATCTAAATCCTCTGTGAACTTCACACAGAATATGAAGAGGCACTTCTGGAAAAAGGAAAGCTGTGCTTAAACATTCAGAATTTTTTCAGCCATGCTGGTTTTCTTTCTGTTGATTAAATTATTTCCAAGTTGACTTACTGCTTTTGAGTAGCAAGAGTAAAACACATTATAAATATTATATATTTCATGCCTACAGAATGTAAATGTTATTGAGCTTTATTCCTAACTTGAATATTAGCTTCCTGGTTTTGCTAAAAATCTTGTATTTTTGTGTGATAACTCAATTGAACAAAGATTCCTTCAGGCTTACTGCAGATGCAACTGGTTACAATTTTAGATCATTATCTTCCATCCCAAAGAGCTTTATCACAAAGTCCCACCCGTATTCAAAAATCTGAAATACATCACCCACCATATGAACACTCCTCGCCAGATTTTTCTGTTGCTTTTAAGAATAGAATGTAAGAACTTTTCATTTCTTCAGAACTGGCTCCAGTGCAGAAGCTAAGAAGATTTTATTTCTGTTCTTGAGTTTTTTGCTTCAAGGGTCACAAAACAATCAGATAGCAAAGTATAATTACCAGATGAGAAAAAATAAAAACAAATAATTTCATTATGACTTGATTCATACCATTGACTTCAGAGAGATTACTCATGAGCACAAGTTAGTGTAAATAAGATTACAAAACCAGATTTGAAACACGCAGCTTTCCGACTGGGCTGGAACCTTGGCATAGTAAAATTCTAATACAAAATGATAAATTTATCATGTAGTCCAACACAAAATTCATACATTGCGTGTCAGCAGCTCTGTGCAGTGCGAGGCCTCTTGCTCTTTCCTTCTCCAAGAAGAAAACCTACTTCAAGTCACATTTTCATTACTGCAGCTGGGGAGAATGGCCAGAGCAAAGGGAGCTTTCTGAGCATCCTAAAGAAGCTGATGTAAAACGAAAGGGAAAAAGAAAATTATAACATCTGACAACAGCATAATGCATTTACATTTCTATTTTGAAGCTCTAGGCCCTTTTTCTGAATTCTCAGCTCTCCCTCAACCCTTCATTTTAATTTCCAAACTTTAAAAAGCAGCAGAACACCCTGCTTGACACTGAGAGCTTTTCATACCTGTAAGTAAATTCCGGTATAAAATTTTCCTCAGATTGTAAAAAGAGGCGAGAAAAAGCAGAACCCCACCCTATAATGAATCATTCCCTCAGCCTTTACCTTGATCACCAAGGTCTGGATTGATTTGGGAACACTGTGGAGCAAGGAGAACTTTGAGTATTCTCAGTTAAGCCTGAGAGCAACTGAATGCCAGTAACAACAGCTCACGATAGACCTTCTTTGGCTTAGATTGGCTTTTCCTCTGTCTGCATTACAGACGATAATTGCTGACTTCTTCACCGTAAGGCCACCACTGATCCTTATTTTTCAACATTCCTGGAACTGTGTATTAACACACTGAAAATTTCTGCAAGATTGAGGAGAAGCTGATTGTTACAGACAAGAAGTTTTCTGATGAATTTCCATTTATTCACTGTTTTTAAGACCAAAAGGTACCTCTAATCAAGCCCTTTCTAGTCTTTTTTCCTCTCCTTCTCTGAATATACTCTCTCTATATAGTGGACTTTATAGGCAACCCAATAGACCTGCATAGCTGTGAGGTCCCTCTTAATTCTTCACCATTTTGCCATTGTAACACGCAGAAGTTGTGTAGAATGTTTAAAAACATTTGTTTTTAAATGCCACCATAATATGCAAGATGCATAGGGAGTTTTTACCAATTAATGTGTATGATTTCAAGTATTTAACTTCCTTAAAAGCTAAGCCAAAATTTTAAATCATCCCCATTTTGCTACGTAGATTGGTACTTTGCTAAATGCAGTGGATGGGTGGTTTATGTACTGAGTGGCACAGGAATTGTGTAATATAACATTCTTGGCACCTGTATATAGTAACTTACACATAAAATAATGAACATTCACTATACCTCATTTTTGTCTTTGATTCTAAAGGATTTACCCACGAAAATGGCATAAAATAACCATGTAGTTTACCGAAATTATGCAAAATCTTTTAATGAAATTCTCAAGAATTCTAATGAAAGAATTGCACGCTGCCTAACGAATAAACAAACTCATCTCTCCTCCTGGGCAGTGAGCCCACAGTGGTCAAGTCCCCCAAATAACTTGGTGCACTCATTTCAGTTATTCACATCTTTATGGCCTCAGAATGGAGGGCTTAACACTAAAGATGACAAATATATCAAAGATCATGAGGGCTTTGAACAACCGTGTACCAGGGTGCTTAGAATCTCATGCGAGCAGCCCCTTCTCTTCCTGGCTTTGCTTTGTCCAGCTATGACATGCATTTTGTTCCACAAAGTCTGGAATTTTCATCACTGACAGGCTCACCCCAAGGATAAACATGTACAAAACAAATATAAATAAACTCAGTCCAAAACCAGCAAAGGATTTTTGCTGAGGACACAACTTCTTACCAGACAGAGAACTGCATTTTGGGAGTAAATGGAAAAATTAGAGGGTTTTGTTTTGTAAGGGTTTGTGCTTGGTTTTTATTTTTTTTAAAGAATGAAACACATGGACGAAGGGTTTCAGCCACCTTTCAGCTCCTATAAATATTCTGCTGGCTTGTATTTAAAATCAATATTTTTTCATGGCATTTTCAGAGTTGTTACATTAGGATCCTAATTGCCTCAGAGGCATTGTCTTATGTTAAGTTCTAAATAGATGAAGAGTGAATGCAATTAACACTTAGAAATGTTATCTAGTTAGCATGAACTACATTACAATACTACTCAGGACTATGTATTTTGTAATCATTATTCTCCTGCTGGAGAACCTTGGGAAGGTTATTTCACATTTATTCCAGCCAAAATGAGGGTGGTGATACGAAAACATGACACAACACTTTGAGACCTATATAGGACATAACTTCTAACTGGTGCATGCTTTTTTTATTAATTGAGGATGGATTGAAGATACACTAGCTGTGCATCAGACTGAAAAGCTATTTATCACCTAAAAGATGATTATTCTTGAAGCCTCCATTTCTTGTGTATATTCTTTGAAGTGATCCACTTGCTGTTTAAATGTCAAACTACTTTTAAAATATTTAATGCACAGAGTCTGGACTCCATCTGGTAATAAAAAGATTATAGTTTCAGTTGTTAAAGCTAATAGGATATTAACATTTGCCTTTTTTTTTACCATTATTTCTGGTGCTTTTATATTCTTAGTACAACACATAAAATGAAGAAAACTAAACACACACTAAACTATGTGTCCTTTGCACTAAACCCCCACATCCATTAGAAACAGCCTCTGCCTGTGTTTGAGAAAAGTCATAACTCTAAAGATGATTTTGATTAATCAGAGACTTGAAAATAAAACAACCATCTTGGTGCTTCCATGTTTTCTTGGCACAGGCCATAACATCAGAGCCCAAATCCACAGGCTGAGCAGGAAAGGAACAAAAATCAATGTGCAATGACAAAATCTGGTTTTGCTGCTCCACCGCCAGTGGCACCACATGCTCGCTGAGTATTTGACCCCAGTTACAAAGAATATTTTTTCCAGCAGCCTTTTTCAAAAAGCTGACCTGCACCCCAAAACATGGATTTCAGTGAGATGCAATAGTGCTGAGAAGGGACTGAGAGGGGATTTNTACAACACATAAAATGAAGAAAACTAAACACACACTAAACTATGTGTCCTTTGCACTAAACCCCCACATCCATTAGAAACAGCCTCTGCCTGTGTTTGAGAAAAGTCATAACTCTAAAGACGATTTTGATTAATCAGAGACTTGAAAATAAAACAACCATCTTGGTGCTTCCATGTTTTCTTGGCACAGGCCATAACATCAGAGCCCAAATCCACAGGCTGAGCAGGAAAGGAACAAAATCAATGTACAATGACAAAATCTGGTTTTGCTGCTCCACCGCCAGTGGCACCACATGCTCGCTGAATATCTGACCCCAGTTACAAAGAATATTTTTTCCAGCAGCCTTTTTCAAAAAGCTGACCTGCACCCCAAAACATGGATTTCAGTGAGATGCAATAGTGCTGAGAAGGGACTGAGAGGGGATTTCAGCNATCGGAACTGCAGGAACAACTTAAAGACAGGCTGGGCACTGAAGGGCCGAGCAGCAGCTCTGCAGAGGAGTTTTGGGTCCCAGTGGAACTGGAGGCAGCTGGGAGCCCTTGCACGGCGGCCGAGGACAACTGCACCAGGACACACAGAGAGCAGCTCCAGGGAAACCACTGCTCCCTCCTGCTTGGCACACGTGAGGCTCCTCTGGTTCTGGAATTGCGTGTCCACGCTTGGAACACCCATGAGGAGACAGAGATCTGGAACCCAGACAGGGTAGCAGAGGCCCTCACACAGTGAGGGGACGGGAGCACACCAAGGCCCACGGAAGTGGCCTTAGGCAACCCGGGACAAGGAAGGCTGAGAAACAATTGGCATCTTTCCCTGTCTGAAGCAGGATACAGAGAAGCTGGAGCACAACTTTTTTATAGGTCCATGGGGAAAGGATAGGACAACTGTTGCAGTAAGGGAAATTTTGATTGGTTATATGAAAAAAAAAAAGTTCAGAATTAAACCAGTTAAGCATGAAACAAGTTGCTCAGGAGACTAGAATCTCCACCCTCAGAGATTTTCAAAAAATGACTGGACACAGTCCCAAGTAACCTGATTTAACTTACAAGAGGGCCCTGCTTTGAGCAGGAAGATCATGGCCTGGATAACCTCCACAAATCCCTTCCAGCCTAAATGTTTTTAGGGTTCTGTGATTTCTAAAGAGGGATTAGACTTAAATTAAAAAAATATATACAAGAGATCCTTGAAACGCAATCATAACATTGCTGCTTTTACGTTTCAGAGAACTAATGAGAGCCAATAAAAACACAGAGGCCTTCGCTGTATGTGAACTTAGACCGACCAAGCATACTTCTTTATAGGTAAATAATCACCAAAATTCTTTCAAAACACAGTGCATTTTCAGAATAAGAAATGACAGGTCACCTCTTAACCTTTCCTTTACATAACCGATAGTATTTTTTCAAAGCATTGGCTTATTATCATTTTAGGGATGGAGGACGTTCTTTCTCACAGTTCTTTGTAGAGGTGACAGCATTGTTTCAGCACAACAGGTTCTGCTAGGATGGACAAACTCTGATATTCTTGGTCATGTGCAAACTGCAATTTATAGTCTGGGCATGGAGAGAAGTATAGATTTCACTTCTTATCACCAGGACAAGAGAGCTATTGCAAACACCAGACATGGAGACTGTGTTCTGGATTCACTCTCCCTCTTTTCTTTTGCACTAACAATGGAAAAATTGGATTGCAGTTACACGGAGAAAACCTGCCGACTATTTATTTTCTTTACTCTTCCACGTGAGTTTTCAGGGCAAAAGGGCACAATGCATAAGAAGAGAATGGCAGTACATGACAGCAGAAGCCATCAGTGTGCTAGATTTCTTCATAATTAAAGTTGACCTAAGTTCAGTTTCTGAGAGCAAATTTAGAGGATTTTTTTTATTAACACGCAAATGTGTTGCTGTTTTCTACACAAACTCTTAATTTGTCCAAAAGCCAAACTCGTTACTCATCAGTCCATTTACAATGTTTATATTCATCAGGTCAATGACTTGCTGAGACTGAGCTACACAAAGCTTATTAGTTTAACAGGTTTATTTTCATTACACTTTGGTTCCTAAACTAAAGTGTTTTCTCTGCATGAGGTAAGTAGCTGTGGTTAGGTAATCAGAACTTAAAGGGTTATTGCTGGTATGTAACACCAGAAATCAGTAAGATTTGGATGGTTACTGTGCCAAAAAAACCCACTGCTAAAACAAATGTTTCTCCATTCTGAGACATGACAGTAGCATGGTAATCTAGCACCGCGGTGTAGCTCACTGGAAACTCTCTGTACCCTTTGTCATAACCAAAAGACCAAAACAAAACAAAAGTTCCTATTAAAAACAAATCTTTTAGTGCAGTTTCACAGATAAACTTTTCCAGATAAATGTTCTGCAGGATATATAAACATGGCCAAGTGTTCCATGCTTTGAGAGAGTCACTAAATGTTAGTGTCAGTTTATTCCTGGGACTGCTTTCTTACTGCCCAGAGGGAAGTAGTGGAACAGAATACAAAAGAACAGTGAGACGCACTTCACAAAGCCACTGCCACCTCTCACTTAGCAAAAGCCTCCAGGCAGGCCAAAAAAATTGGGGAAATTGCACTGTGTGAGCAGAGACGGGATAAAGACTCAATAGTAGAGAACACAGCGGGGAATGTGAGAGATAGAAGATGGAGCACAGGGAAGGCAAAGGATGAAACATCATCTTGTTAACTCAAAATAACCACAACACTGATAACATTCTTCATTAGAGGGAACTCATTGCCAGCCACTGTTGTAAGTTTAAATATACAAGAATGAAACAAACTTGAGGTTGCTACCTAATCCTGCTGTCCATATGTATCACCCACAAGCAACCTCTGATTTTTCTGGTCAACTTCAGTCAAATGAATAAAGTTCCCAAGAATTAAAAAAAAAATTCATTTCTAAAGGTTTGCAGAACTGATCATAGATGCCAGAAACTAGTTCTGTCTGGGCATGAAGGGGAACACTTCAGTATCTGCAGCTCAGTCAGACTAAAAGCAGTGTGGAATGCAAAGAGCAGTGAGTGCCTATTGCCCAGCTGTTAGTTTGGGAATTCGAGAGGGAGTTGTGGATAGAGTGGGGATATTTTGTGGGTAAGCAAAGAAAACAGGAGGGGTTTGGCCACTGAAGCAAAAAACATTTGATAAGGAGAGGCCAGAGATGGGGTAATGCCAGCAGTGCAGCTGGTACGGAAATGCAGTGAAACTCTGCGAGACGCGGGGCTGCGGCAACGCTGCTGCTTTGGGAGCAGTTCACTGCTCGTGTTCACCCTCCGGTGATCTGAGCTGCCAACTGGGCAAGTGCCACCAGAGCAAGGAAAATCAGGTCCACAGGCAGGAGGTCTAACGCCCAGAAATGGAGATGTGGGAGAAAGGTGGAGGTCACTGACTGATGAGGCCTTCCAGATCTTAGAATGCAACTTAAGCTAAGAAATTCTGAGTCTTACAAAGCAAATTTATTACCCTGTGCATAGCCCAGTAAATAAAACCTCACCCTTTCAAATAAGACATTAGTATTTTCTTGTATTTTATTATGCAGGTTTGTAATTTGTGGGTTGTTTTCATTTGCTTGGTTTTTTTTTTTGTTTGTTTTGCTTTTTAAACAGACACTAAGGCCAGGCCTAGGCATTGACAACAGAGATCTAAAAAGTTCTGCATTTACCAGTAAGCAAAAAAAAAAAAATTTTGCTGGCCAATTTAGACGATATAACACCCAAGCCCGAGAATTAAGCAGAGTAGTTTAAATGCTGTCATATCATTCATCACAAGAACATTAACATTTCAACTGTGACTAAAGCAGTTCCAATTTCATTACTCCCTAGAGGATTCACCTTGGCAATACTCTGCAGCCCCTCCAAGCTTTTCTGTGTAGATCTAGGGGATCTTCTTTGATCTTTTCCTCAGTTCTAGAGGAATGGCAATAGCCAACTCACATTTTATGACTGAGTCTCGCTGTTAAACCCAGGACAATGCTAGCAACATATTCCCCCTTGCATTATTGCTTTTAATCCTTTTTCTCATCTCTAACTTCTCTGATTCACCACTATCATTCATCTTTGTCTCCCCAGAGGAAAGTGAATTGCACTTTACAAGTGAGGAAAATTAGTTTTTTGGGAAATTCTTACACTGATGGTAGTGGGAACACTGGAATAAGATTCAACGTAGATAAACTGCCTTTTTGAAGTTGGTTAGTTATTTCATTTCTCAGTGCATATGGAAAAAAAAAATCACCTCACAAAGGAGATGTGAGAATACAGGATATTCACCATCTTCACTTCTCTCTAAAGATGAGTAAAATCTCTGGAAGGCAAAGCAATATTAAGGTATAATCAAGAAGAATTCTTTTGCCATGAGTGATAACAGCAGAAAATACAGAAAACTCTGATTTACAGGGAATGGATGGAGTGGCACCAGCCAGCCCGAGGGGTTGAAAAGTGTGTTGGGGGAAAAGACCTCAGATAATTTCAGTCCACTGTGTTCAAACATGCTGCAGCTCATCCGGCACCAAGGTTGTTTAACTGCCTTCAGCAATTTGGGGTCTTAATTTGCATTCTTTGTCAGATCCATCAAACATCCATCTGATTTCCTAGCATACCTATTTGCTTAGGAACAAGCATTTCTAAATATTGTGTCAGCTTGTAATGCAACTGGCATGGGGACAGTTTGAGTTTTCATTTCTTCTGTTTTAGATAGTCTTAAGAGGGAGGAGAGACTGAACAGGTCAGTAGATGTTTTCATTTTTTTCCTAACAGCGTTTCTGTATTGAACCCCAATTAGTTTGCTGTACAATTATATTTTATCCGAAACAACTACCACAAAGGAAACTTGGACTGTGGAAAGATGCCATTGCACATAAAACCTTAATAAATACTGAATTATATATGATTGTACAGGACAAAGTATGAACAAAATATAAAGCCATCAACCCAGCCCCAAGTCGAACACAGACTAACATTACACCTACATAATTACACTTGCAGAGCAACTCACAAGCCAAAATATTTTGCTGTGATTTTTCTGGAAGTCATTGAATTAATGACCTCTAACTCACTTGTATACAACAACATGAAAAGAATTGCTCAATTTCATTATTTAAAGTTGACCCTCCTGTATTTCAGTTCTATGGGACCTGAACCCCAAAACCCTCTTTGTTTGTATATTTAGAGCCTGTGAGTGTACCACAAAAAAATCAACTAAGCCAACATCACTTACCAAGATATCATTGTCCCAAGTAAACCATGTAGTTACATAAATATCAGCTTTATGAGAAACTGATGTTAGGTAAAGATGTTTATTTAAATATCACAGTATGAGGTCTCAGCCTGTCAGCTACACATGTAACAGGACTAGTTCCATCCAAAGATCAGCACATAGGGTTTTTCTGCTTTTTATAAAAAGGAGCAGTGTCGCAGATGATTGAGCAGATATTTTAAACAAGTCAAAAGCAGCAGCTGGAAAACAACATAATTAATAAAATAGGTAAGAGCACAAACTGTTCTGGTGAAGCACCAGTAATCACAGCAGAGAGCGCACCAGGTTCTGCCATAACAAAAGCAAGTTCTACTGGGATATATTTAGCAATATTTTTGCACTTGTCTTTACATTATTACAGAATAAACAAGAAGCACTAGAAGGCAGCATTGGTTGTCTGGTGGCTTGAGGAAACCCCATCAACTTTAGATGCACAATTCTATCTTAATAGCCAGGAATGTTGAGTAAACTTGTAACGTCCATTTTGACAGAAATTTGAATCAGCAGCATCATCCTTCTCTGAGACAGAACTCCCCACACACCCACATTCAAGGAAAAAA